>JAVJIF010033772.1:0-124444 GCA_038442645.1 Agave tequilana
GCGCGCCTGTGCCATGTCATGATTACGCCGCCAGCTGGCCTGGGGAAACGGCGAGATTTCGCCTTTTGGCGCGCGGATCCCCCGGTTCATTAAATGAACTGCTCCACGTGTCAACTTCTGACTTGTGGCGGGGTCGCGACGCATGATCTTCCCTGTTCAAACAATGATTTGGCTCCACGCGTCAGGCAGGCGATTCGCTGCAGCGTTTATTGGGCCAAACGCTGCGTATCTTCGCGAATCTCTGTGCCTATAAAAGGCAACAGTTAGAGAGATGTATCTTCTTCTCCGAACGAACGCATTCTCTGAGAAAAAGAACTTCCTTCTCTGTTCAACTATTCATCTCCTCGCTCGGATTTCTTGATCTTCAATGGCTCCCAAGACAAAACCGACTGCATCGACCTCAAGGGCGACCGTCGCCGAGGCTGAGAGAGATGCTTCCTCTGCGCAGGAGGGTGTTTTCCGAGGTAAAAATGCACCTTCGGTGTGGGTTCCGCCATTAAAACATGTTCATAGAACCCTAAGGACCTTTAACACAAGATCGTGTTTGATTCTCGGACGCTGTCCTTGAGATGATAACCGGGGCGCGGGCCTGATGATCCGACGCTGGTGAACTCTGCACTCTGGGTCCTTCACTTAGAATATTTCTAATTGTGAAGGTCTCTGGACGCGATTTGCAGAACGCGATTTGATCCATGCGTTCTGTGCCGCGTTTTGTGCCATCAGGCGCTGGCGTCCGAGTCCAAGCACTTTGAAATTTCACAAGTCTTGGTTTTGCAGAACGCGGATTTGATCCTTGCGTTCTGTTTCTTCAACCGCCGATTTTGTAGAAATCTGGCGTTTGAGTCCAAGTACTTAGAATTTTCATAAGTCTTGGTTTGCAGAACGCAGCTTTGCAGGTCTGGACGCGGATTCGAAAAATTCCTGCGTCCAGTATCTCTTCTGCGTTTTGGTGCAAGTTCGCAGGTCTGGACGCGGATGATAACTCCTGCGTCCAATGTCTCGGCTGCGTTTTGAATTATGAACACTTAGCGTCTTCCCTTATTTTTGGCAAAGTATCTGACCAAGTGTCTTTTTTTTTTTGCAGTGCCGCATGTTTCAGGTTCACTTGCCAAGATGCACCATTTGGCCGCGTGGGTGGTGCCGACCGGGGCTTGACCTTTGTGCAAAGAATGAGTGTCCCCGTGCTGCTGACCAGTTGCTGGATCGCAGGCTCTCTAATGTTAACAGGAGAACCTTTCGGCACTTATGACCGATGCCGCGCTCAAAACGGATGACGGTTCAGGTTGGAGAAGCCTGCCTTCTCTTTGGGGATCATATCTATGATGATGGCCGTCGTGTGTCTGAGGGGACCTATAAATGGCTCCGTGAGATAAAGGGCGGAAGATTCTTTCTTCCAGACATGGAGAGGATGTTCCCGACGTCCTACTTTCAACACATGTCTGTTCCCCGAAAGATGGAATGGGACATTTCCCAGTATATCCCTGAGATCGCCCTTGGTGACTTTGGCCTCCAAAGGTAGACCGCCATGATAGTCATGACGGTCAGTTGTCGGACTGTTCCCTGCATCGTCCAAGCCTGAAATCCCAATTGGAGAGATCCCGGAGCTTGCTACCACCTTCCTCAATTCCTTCATAGAAGCAGGGGGTGACTATCCTGTCGACTTCCGTGCGTATGGATGGGTCCATTCTCCAGAGATTACTGGTGGGGCAGGATGGTGGGTTTTGTCCTTACCAATCTTGAGGGGCCGCTGAAGCGTGTGGGGCTGTACCCAGCAGTCAGGGCCGTGCAGTGGGGCGTCCCGATGAGTTCCCATAACTTCTTTGGGATTCTGGAGCGCTACAATCCTCGGACGGGACATTCTTTACTCACTCGGTCGAGAGATGGCCTTGCCCTACACGAGTTGTATGAGGTCTCCGGGTTGTCGTCAGGGGATATTCCTTACGAGGAATTTGTCCCAACCACCAGGGAGCTGCGCCTTTTGGAAAAAGAATCTCCTCAAGTGTATGAGACCTACTGGGAGGTGATGTGTCATTTCTACATCTGCGGTCAGACAACTGCCTGGAGGTCAGGAGGCGTCAAGCAACTATCCTGGGCTGATTATCTGTTTAATAATGTCAGCAATAAAGATCTCCCAGTAATCCGACTAGCTCCTAGTTCTGGTGGGGAAGTTGAAGACAGGATCGACGCAGCTTCTGACAAGTTCTACACCACGGAGTGAACGAGGACGGCTTCGACCCTGACTTGGTCTTTGAGAGCTTTCACCATCAAGCCCGGACCCCTATTTCTGATCAGGCGCTGTTGGCGGGCTTCCTGATGTTGTGGCTGAAGAGGTGTGTGGTGCCCACGCTACCACATGAAGTTATTGTGGCAGATGTGGTGTACCCGGCGGTACTCTTGGCTCATGGCCACCCCATAGCCCTTCTTCCCGCCGTGGTGGCTGGTATTCAAAGCGGGCTGCGGGTATTGACCAAGAGCTTCTGCGGACCCCCAAGACTGCTAATTCTCGTGGGGAGCCGTTTTATACCGACTCAGAGGGGAACCCGACGGTGAGGCACCCCAACCCGCGGATTGAGCTGCCTTACACGTACCTCATGGCTTGGTACGTGATGCATTGCCCATCTCTAATGACGGCGGCGCGGGGAGCGTGGATCATATCCCATTTGTGCAGCGGCTGGAACGTTCGGAGTGGCATGACACCTACCTGTATTACATTAGGAAGCGTCTTTCCTGTGCCACGAACTATCAGCTTAACCGTTGTTTTCCAGAGGTTCAAGGTGCAGCCCCCGGGGAGCTGTTCACGGATGTCGCTGGGCGGGATGACTTCTCGCAATTGCCTGCTGGAGCCTTCTGGTGGTTGATCAATATACGACCAGGATATGTGCTGTTTCGCCAAGGAACTTCCTGCACTATCGAACCGTATATGCCAAGTCGTTTTGCCCGACAATTTGGCTATGATCAGCTTTACGTCGGGAATCCAATGCTCAACTTGCCTTTGACGGGAACCTGTTCGAAGGCGCTCGGGCTTGGTATTACAGTGTGGCTGGAGGGACGGGAGCAACGTTCCATCTACCCGACGAGGCGCCTAAGTGCCGTATGAGCTTCAGCTTCTGTATTTGGTACTCCAAGCCGGCCAGACGCCAGATCTTATTCCGGAGTCTTCATGTCTTGAGAGTATCAATGCCAGTCTCGAGGAGAGGTCTGAATCCAGTAAACGTACTAAACTCCTCGACCAGTACCTGAAAGCTCAGAGGGAGGTCGAGAAACGATCGAGGAGGGAGCCCCCAGTAGTGAGGGCGGCACCGCGACCGGCAAGGGCAAAGCCGCAAGCGACGAGGGCGGAGCCACCAGCAATGAGAGTGGAGCCGCGACCGGCAAGGAGGTCGAAGCAATTGGCGAGGAAGCGTCGTCGACGCTCTGCTTCTGTAGTTGAGCCTGCCCCAAATAAGGCTCGGAGGGACTTAACGGCTGAAGTCTCTCAATCCAGAGCTATCTCTGCTGGAGTTGAGGTTCCTCCTGAAGGTGTCCCTGTTAGAGTTGAGGAACCGCTGGAAGATGAAGATTTTCCAAGCTTGGTCCGTGCTCCTAGGTCACGCAGCGAGACCGTGGAGGAAGGGGAGCTTGTTGAGCGACCCCTTATTGCTGGTGATGCTGAGTCACCGGAGGTTAACATAATGGGCGAAGAGGATGTCGAGATTCCAGGAATCTCAACTCAGCCCGAATTTCCTTCTGCTCATGAAGGGAGAGACGAGGTACAGCAGCCGGGGTCTCCTAGCGTCTTTATTTCCAATCCTCGGGCAGTCGACCCTAGTCCTACCACTGGGGTGATTGGGGGTAAGGCTCCTGTTGCAGGGCTTCCTCGTGTGGCGCTATCGTCTTCTTCGTCATCGGGAGAAATGACTTTGAAGATGAAGTCGACCATGGCGATGAACCCGCTCTTCCTGATCAGAGCAAATTCTTCCACATCTCGGAGGAGAAAATATACGGGGGTGAATCATCGACTGCGTTACCGCTGGCGATAATCCCTGCTGAAGGTATAACTTCCTCGCATGTCGAGGCGATGGAAACAGAGTTGACCCAGCCCAAGGGGATTGAGGCTTCGGCCGCTGAGATAACCTCGGAGGGGGTAGCTGTTGAAGTTGGGGAGCCTTCCCCTTTGCCAGGAGGGGAAACAACCATTGAGGCTGAGGAGGCTCTCACTCCGCCGGTGGAGAAGGCTACTGCTGAAGCTGAGGAGACTCCCCTTCTACAGGACTTGACGCCTCTGGACCTCGAACCTAGTAAGGCAGCTCTGACTGAGGGGGCTCAGGTGGGGAGTCCGACGGTCGGCACCCTTCCAGGAGGCCACACAGCTCAATTCTCGGTGGAAGTTTCTGAAGAGGTTGTGCTTACAACTCCTTCATTGGTCGTGGAAGCTCCTGCAGAGGCAGCGCTCCAGGAAGCGCCAGTGGGTAGTCTTGCTCTTGCCACATCGACGGCCGGCACGGCTCTTGTGCGAGAAGACCCGCCCTATATCCCTTATCCCGTGACAGAAAAAGGGTCGGGAAGCTTCTTAGGTGGTGAAGACATGGGGGAGCTGGCACGTCAGATGGTGCAACAATTCTTCACCTCGATGGGATCATGTATTGATCTCATCTTCCGTGGACACAGCACCTTCCAGTTCGCCCAGAGGCTTCTTGAAAATATGGCCGTGAGCGTCGAATTGGCGGGAGGCCCTTCACTTGCCAGGGCATGCCTGCAGGTGGTAGAGCAACTTGGAGATAACCTGCGGGAGCTGGAATCTTTGGAAGATGCTGTTTCTTCCGGTGAGGCCCAGGCCATCCTGACTAGGCTCCTAGCTGCTCAGGAACGGGAGCGACAGGAGGCGGAGGCGCAGATCACTGCCGAGGTCCGTGACCTTGAATATTCCAAGGCTGAATTTCAAAAATTAGCCGGAGATTCGAGGGAATCTGAGCTCAGTGTGCAGAGCACGGAGCAAGTCATCCTCAGAACTCGGGACATTATCGCCAAGGCGGAAGCTGTTCTTGCGCTAAATGAGGAGAAACTTGTTTCCCTCAAAAAGGAGCTTGAGGAGCAACGGGCTGCTACGGCGCGTGCTGAAGAGAGTCTATCCCTACAATCTTCCAGGGTGGAATCTTTGCGGATGCAGCTGGCTGCCAGAAATTTCTTATCTGAGGCGGAGCTGCGGGACCGGGCTATCATGGAGGCTGAGAGGACGCGCCAGCATGAGATTCACCGCCTTAGGGAACAAATCCGTTCCTTGCGAACCAGGACATTTAGCCTTCTTTTCTTCTTCTTTTTTTTTTTTTGTAAGAAAAAGGACACTCTATTTATTAAGAGTGTTTGTATCCACTTCTATCATTCTTGATATAATAGAAGTTTTCTTTAGAGCTTTTGTCCCAATTTCTTTGTCCTGTTGTGGATGAGTCTAACTCTTGATCACTAGTCGTGATTACTGAACTTAGGTAGGACTAAGTTCTTTTAATGAGACGCGGTCTTGGCGAGACGCGGCATTAATCCCGTAGAATGAGACTGGCATCAATCTATGGGGACTTTAGATTTCACGAAGTCTTTTTGACGAGACGCAGCGGCGATCACAGAGTGAGACGCGGTCGTCAGTCTACCGGAACTTAGATTTTACTAAGTCCTTTTACTGAGACGCAGCGTCAATCATAAAGTGAGACGCGGTCATCATTTCATAAGAACTTAGATTCTACTAAGTCCTTTTTTATGAGACGCGGCGTCAATCACAAATCGGAACGCGGTCTTCTTGATGAGATGCGGCGTCAATCAAAAGATGAGACGCGCATTGATCCGTAAAGTAAGACGCGGCTGTCAGTCCCTGAGACGCAGCGTCAATCACAAGGTGAGACGCAGCTCTGAATAACGCAAATCTGTCTTGCGCGGATCGGGCAGACGCAAGAGATGCAGCCTTGTCTGCTGAAGGGACGCGGCTTTCCCATCTGCGTCTAATGTGATCTGACTCAAGATTTTAGGAGATCTTTGCTCGTCAGGTCTTCACTGTCGATTGGGATTCCGAGTCATCCGTTGATTCCCAAGGCAGTTATCCACGCGTCAACTCCTTATTGGACTCAGGAGTTACTGCCCTTGGACGCAAAACCGATGCGGGCGGTTGAAAACCGGCGCTTGCGACGGTTCCCAAAGCGGCGTTCCACGCGTCAATCCTTCACTGGGCTTTGACAATCGTGCGTGACGGTTCCAATTAACGCCTCATTAATGGCAGTTATTAGGGCCTGCCTATAAATAGGGTGCGCTCCCCTTCTATAATCCAAGCTTGGATTATTTCTCTTTGGATTGCTCTGAGAAGTCCCACCTTCTTCAGAAAAGAGTTTTCTTGATAGGGACTCCGTCTCCATGGACGAAGGTAATTCCGAGGATGAAGATGACCAGAGCTCTCACGCTTCGGTCTGGTCTCTTCAAGAAGAACCCCCTCTCGGATCATCTTGGACGCCTGCGTTTGGGTGCAGAGAGGCCAACTCTGGCCAGAGGTCTCTGCTGGTATGTCCCCCGATGATGTGCATAGCCTGAACTTCGGCATGATCATCTGAATGAAGTCCCGGTGCATTCCTCCTCTGGAATTTGTGCCAGTGACTTGACTTCTCTGAATGCAGGCACTTGACGCTGGCTTTGCCCATTGCGTTTTACTGCCTTGGCGCGTTTCAGACCTGAATCTTGCAACTCCTGTTCACCCAACAGAGAGATGGCAATTTTTGGCGTTCTGAAATTCTTTGCGTCTGGTGCATTAGGCGCGGGTACAAACTGAGGCCGCGTTTGAATCCTATGCGTGGCGCAGTTTGACTTGCGTCTGTTTGACTGTGCGGGTCATTCCCGCGTCTGAAGTCTTGAATGGCTGCCGTGTTCTGTTAGTTTCCTTTATAAAAATGTACTGAGTTCCAGATTTTCTGACTCTCTTGCTTATTCTTTGCAGGTAGGCTTGCTTGTCCTTTTTCAGGTTTGCTGGGCCCCAGAAAGAATATACCGGCTGGCGAACTTGCTCCACGTTCGTTTGTGAGAGATTAAATTATGGTCCTCGTCGTTTGTGAGAGATTAAATTATATCTCTGACGAGGACCCAACCCTCGCCAAGGTCTCTTCAGATCTGGTGCAAGAGACGGATAGGCTGAGTATCGGCGAGGGTGGTCCGGCGGTTACGGTGGCGGAAAGATCCTCTTCCTCTCCCAACTCCAGAAGTGACATCAAGGACATTCCGTTGGATGGCCTGCTGGGGAAAGGGATGGTGATGAATGCAGGACTCTCTGCTGCCGCTGGACCTAGTGGAGGGTGGCATCCTTTGTGATGACTCCGAAACTTCCTCTCTCACCCCAAGAGTGAGACTCCATGTTTGTTGGATGGTCTACTAGGGAAAGAGACGCGCCTGAACGAAGGGTTGCAGGACATTCTGTTGCCACCGGACCTCAAGAACACCATTGCTCTTGGCTTAGTCAGCTAGGGCGCTTTCGAAAGTTGGCGTCGTCGCCATGGCGCAATCGGTTCCAGTTGTGCACCTGGGATCAGATGCGGTTTCAAGGAGTGAGTACGGCCTCTGAGAGAGAGAGGGACTTCTTTGTACTCCTTAATTGTAACACTCAATCTTATTGTATAAGAGAGCGTTTTGTATCACTTTCATATGCTTGAATATCAATAAAAGTGACACTTTTCTTTTTGCCTCTTTCTGTTGTCTTGAATGTTTGTTTTTAGAAGCAAAAGAATGATTTTGGTGGACCCGCCACTTTATAAAAGAAAGTGACAAGTGGAGTGCGTACCCCCAGAGAAGGTGAACTTTTATCAAGGATTTGGGATTAACTTGATTTAAGATCAGCTGGGGATTTTGATGGAAGCATTGTTTATCGTGTAATGTTAACCAACAATGCCTCCCAAATGAATTTGATACTCGGTTGGGGAGAATATCAAATGAAACTAGACTCGTGGGGAATCTAGTAAGATTTTTACCGCTAGAGGTGTGATATTAACTTAACGGTTTAGAAGTAGTCTTGTCAGAAGTGTAATATTAACTTGACAAGGACGTGAGTTAGAGGTGTGATATTAACCTAACTCATCAGCATCTCAGTTTTATTTGGGAAAACTGAGGGTGTCACTGTCATAGGTGTGATGTTTAACTTAACAGTGATAGTAATGCTAGAGGTGTAATGTTGAACTTGGCATTAGTCGTCTCGGCTTAAAGAAGTCAAGGAAAGGTCATAGCCATAGGTGTATTGTTGAACTTAGCAATGACTCGGATGCTAGAAGTGTAGTGTTAACTTGGCATCGTTCATCTCGGCTTGGACAAGGAAGTCGAGGAAAGGTCATAGCCATAGGTGTATTGTTGAACTTAGCAATGACTCGGATGCTGGAAGTGTAGTGTTAACTTGGCATCGTCCATTTCAGTTTTGATATGGAAGTCTGAAGAAAGGTGACTGTCAGAGGTGTGATATTAACTTGACAGGCACTCGAAGTACCGCTTAGAGGTGTAATGTTAACTTTAAACAGTAGTTTTGTCAGAGGTGTGATATTAACTTGACAAGAATTTGCTTGCGATAGGAGCAATTTGAGGACCTGTCATTCTATTGATGAGAATTGACAAGTGGAATTTGAGGTGCCAGAGGTATAGTGTTAACTTGGCAAATTTGAGAGTTTGTTACTCTATGCAGAGTTAACAAGCCAGGTTTGTACTCGACAAAGAGTATTCATTACCAGAGGTATAGTGTTAACATGGTAATGATTGCATTTTGTGGTCCTACCATTCTATGGATGAGAATTGGTAAGGGATTTTTGGAGGGAAGAGTGGAATCAAGTCCACTTAGGATTTTTAGCAAACCCTCAGCTATCAACGGATTTGAGGTGCCTTTACCAACTACCGTTTGGTTGGGCTAGCCATGCTATTCCCCTCAGCATGATGAGTTGTCGAAGACTTATGTTGGACTTAAAAGCCAACATTTTCCTCTATCCTTAGCCGTCGGAGGCGTCGGATCAAATGGAACGTGTCCCTTAGGATTTTTAGCAAATCCTCAGCTGTCAACGGTTTTGTCATGCCTTTACCAACTACCGTTTGAGTTGGGCTAGCCATGCTATTCCCCTCAGCATGATGAGTTGTCGAAGACTTATGTTGGACTTAAAAGCCAACATTTTCCTCTATCCTTAGCCGTCGGAGGCGTTGGATGTTTCCGATCAGAGGTGTATTTTTAACTTGATCGGTGGAAGAATGCCATCTAGGGATAGTATTTCTTCAGGAATTTGCCATTGATTGGCATCATGAGTGTATCGCCATTTGAGGTTATGAGGCGATACGATCCATTTGAGTAGACTGACTCTACTACAAACGGTCCTTCCCACTTGGGTTGGAATTTTCCTTTCGTCTTGTGCGTCATGACCATGGGTCTTCGGACGGCTAAGACGAGGTCGCCTTTCTTGAAAGTTCGCGATTTGACTTTCTTGTTGAAGGCTCTGGTGATACGAGCTTGGTAAAGCTCGATTTGTTGTTGGGCCTGCAGACGCTTGTCGTCCAAGGCTTCCAATTCTTGGAGTCGCTGTCGATGCTTCTCCTCTGTTGTCATTTCCGCTGTCAAGGCGACGCGAAGAGATGGAATTTGGATTTCCAGTGGAAGGACGGCTTCGCATCCGTACACCAAGGAAAATGGCGTGGCTTTAGTTGGGGTTCGCACAGTCGTGCGATAGGCCCATAAGCATTCGCCCAACTTATCGTCCCAGTCTCGTTGACTTTTCGAGACGAATTTCTTGAGAAGCTTGCCAATAGTCTTATTGAAAGCTTCTGCGAGGCCATTAGCGGGCGGATATATATGCCGTTGATGACACACTCTGGATTCTAAACTTGGCGCAGAATCTCTGAAAAGCCTGGCTGATGAACTGGGGTCCATTGTCATGGACAATCCGCCGAGGCACACCGAACCGGTAAATAACGTGATGTTTCACGAACTTGATCACGTTAGAAGATTTCACCTCTTTCAAAGGGATAGCTTCGGCCCACTTTGAGAAGTAATCGGTTATCGCTAGGATGAACCGATGTCCCTTTGATGATGGTGGGCTGATAGGACCAACCACGTCCATCCCCCACATTTCGAACGGCCAGGTAGAGGTCGTAGAGTGGAGGTATCCTGGTGCTTGATGGATGAAATCGCCATGTATTTGACAGGCGTGACATCTTTTGGCATAGGCAACAGCATCGGCAACCATCTTGGGCCAGTAGTAACCCAATCTTTGGAGTCGGTTTGCCAGCTTCGGGCCAGGTTGATGAGCTCCACACGTACCATCGTGGGCTTCTTTCAACACTTCGTGGGCTTCTTTTGATGAGAGGCACGGAGCAGGATCCCGTCATGCGATCTACGATACAATGTTCGCGAAATCGCATTGTAGTAGAATTTGGAGGCTTTCCTTCGGATGGCAGCCGCCTCCCTGGTGTCTTCGGGCAAGATGCCGTACAAGACAAAATCAATGTAGGGGAATCGCCAGTCTTTAAGCTCTGGATCGGTTGACACTTCAAGTGTTTCCTTACCGCGACGATCTCCCGTTGACCTCTGGTAGTCTCCGAGGGGACTTTTTGGGCAGTATAGGTCGTGGCTATAGACGAATACCTTCTCCATTTCTCCGGCTGGAAGAGCTAAGGAGGCAGCAAGGGATGCAAGTGCATCTGCATGCGCATTTTGCTTGCGCGGTACATGGTCGATGTAGAAGTTTGAAAACCTCTCGGCCATGTAGATTGTCGCGTTGTAGTAGGGTACTAGATCTTCATGCCTGACCTCATACTCTCCGCGAACTTGGCTGACGATGAGTTTAGAATCACCGTATGCCTCGAGATTTTTAACGCCAATCTCATCGGCGAATTGCATCCCAATCAAAAGAGCGTTGTATTCCGCCACATTGTTGGAACAGGGCTTGGTTAACGAGATAGCTCGGGGAATCACGTAATTTTGTGGGGAGACGAGTACCACTCCTACCCCCGCTACTGTGTGTCCCTTCGGCTTGCCCTTGATGCACCGTCGAAGAAAAGTTGCCATACTTGACTTTCGAACGATGTCTGAGCTAGGCAGACTTCGGCGACCTCATCTGGGAGATCCTCGTAGAGTTTGGCTGCCCTGGGATCTGGGTGTTCAGCTAAGAAGTCCGCCACCGCTTGTCCCTTAATAGCCTTTTGTGGCAGAAAATGCATCTCATATTGTGATAGCAATATGGCCCATTTTGCCAGCCGGCCATTTAGTGAAGAAGGTTTTGTCATAAGTAACCTCAGGGGTTGACTTTGGATATGACATTTATGGTTTGGCCAACCAGATAGTGTCGCATTTTCTGAATGGCGAACACCAGTGCCAAACATTCCTTCTCGATCGGGTTATACCGATGTTCGGCTCCGATCATCGTTCTACTTAGGTAGTAGATTGCTTGTTCTCGCCCCTGGTCATCATTCTGAGCTAGTAGAGCTCCCAAAGAATGATCCATTGATCGGACGTACACCAGGAAAGGCTTTCCGGATACCGGAGCCGCCAGGACTGGTGGTTGGTGAGGTAGTGCTTGATCTCCTCAAATGCTTGCTGGCAAGCGTCGTCCCAAATGAACGAAACGCCCTTCTTCATCAGCTTAGCGAAGGGTTGGCATCTCCCGGAAAGGTTTGATATGAACCTGCGGATGTACGCCAATCGTCCTTGTAATCCCCTGAGCTCCTTGAGGCTTCTGGGGGTTGCATCTCTTGGATAGCGCGGACTTTCTCTGGATCCAATAGATTCCTTTGGAAGTCATACAATCCTAGGAATTTGCCACTGGCTACCCCCAGGAAGGATTTGGTGGGGTTCATCTTCAATTGATGAGCCCGCATGATGTCAAAGACCACCCTCAGATCAGCTATGTGATCTCCTTTAATGCGACTTTTCACCGCGATGTCGTCGACATAACATTCCACCGTTTTGCGTATCTGCCGATGGAAAATGGCATTCATGGCCCTTTGGTAGGTTGCCCCCGCATTTTTCAGACCGAAGGGCATGACGGTGTAGCAATATACCCCTAAAGGTGTCCTGAAGGAGGTGTGCTTTTCGTCATCGGGATACATCTTGATTTGATTATATCCTGAGAACCCATCCATAAAGGACATTCGCTCGAATCCACAAGTATTGTCAATCATGACATCTGTGATTGGCAATGGGAATTCGTCTTTGGGGCAGGCCTCGTTTAGATCACGGAAGTCGATGCAGATCCGGATCTTCCCGTTCTTCTTGGCGACGGGGACGATGTTGGCTACCCAGTCGGGATGTTGTTCTTCCCGGATGAAGCCGGAATCGATGAGCTTTCTGACTTCTGATTGAATTGCCTCCATTATCTCTGGACGGAACCGTCGTTGCTGTTGTTTAACAGGCTTCATGTCCGGATTGATGTTGAGGCGATGCATAGCCACTTGAGGATCAAGTCCAGGCATGTCCTCATAATTCCAGGCGAAGACATCTATATACTCTTGTACAAGAGATATTAAATCCTTCTTCTCTGGAGGCGACAGGCCGTCACTTATGAAGATGGGTTTAGGATTGTCTTCATCTCCTAGGTTGACTTGAACAACCTCGTCTTCTGTGGGTGCTCACGCTGTTCAAAGCGAATGTCCCAAAGAGCATTCAAATGTTTGATCCAAGGATCTGTATCAGATTGGATCATTTCTTCATCTTCATCCTCCAGATGGCTTGTCGAAACCATGTTTACTGAAAGCCCTTTGAAGATGTTGCCGACACTGCCATCTGATTCCCATGACGACGTGTCTGATGAGCAGTCATGACTTGACAGTCTCTCCGAATCAGAGGCTGATGGCACTGGAGTTGATATATAGCCCAACCCCCGGCGCGTCTGATGATAGTAATCAGGGGTTTTCCCTTTCGGTACAAAGGATCGAAGCAGTGTTCTTCTTCCTTTTCCGAAGTTCAACCCAGGCCTGTTGGTTAGATCATACCCCATGCGCTTCATCATCTTGAGCGTTCTCGGTTCATAATGATCGAACTGAGGGGATTCATCCTCACCTTCCGATTCTTCGTGGGGCATTGGTTCAGACGCGATTCGCCCAAAAAGTATTGGTCTTTGGCCTTTTCGTCTGGCTGGAACCATGAATACCGACTCTTGCGCGTCTCCATTATCCTGGTACGTCCCGAAGGATGATTTTATTGGTACATGCAATGATGTCAAAGCATCCATTGCCGACCAGACATCCTCATCTACGTCGGTACTAGTATCCGACGGTATTGAATCAGACTCACACGCAGGGAAATACGCGAAATCTAAATCTTCATTAATATACCAACCGCCTGCATCGTCGGTGGTATCAACATCGAGCTTATTAGTGCTCTTTACAATGGGCTCCAACTCCCACAGGCACTCTTCTTTCTCAGGCTCAATGTCAGCTTCATTACCAGAGTCTGGCTCCTCTGGTTGTGGGGTTTCATTAGTCTCCTCCGGATCCTGATATAAGAGGGAGTCCGTGAAATAATTTTCAACCCCTTTAAACGGATGCCTTTCGGCAATCAACGTTCGGACCTGTCCACTCTCGTCAATGTATTTCATGACTTGGTGGAGAGTAGAGGGAACGATGGAATTGCAGTGAATCCATGGTCGTCCCAGCAACAGGTTGTAGGAGGTGTCCGCGTCAATGACGTAACACGTCACTTCCGACTTGAGGCTCCCGATCTGGCATTTGAGCTTGATCTTCCCCATCGGGCGGGAGCTGTTGGCATTGAACCCGTAAATAGTCGTCTGGGTAGGGCTCAGACGATGGGTAGGAATGCCTAGAAATTGCATAACCCGGCGAGGTATGATACTCAGCGCGGACCCTGGGTCTACCTGGATGCGGTTCACCTCGGATGACCCAATATACCCTGTGAAGTATAGGGGTCGGTCATGCTTCCCTTTAACCTGCATGTCGTCTGTTGTGAAGGTGATGCAGGGAGCATTTGGGGAGGCGTGGAGGCAATCCTCTACATCTTCCTCCCTTGGCACACGAGTCATGAAGACCTCAGCGTTTGCCAAAGCTTCTTGTAGAGCCTCTCTGGTTGACTTTGATAGCCTCAGGAGTTCATACAAGGTGATGCGTGCCGGATGTTGGCTAGTTGAGCCAAGACGTCGAAGCGGTAAGGTGTCGAGGATCCTTCCGTTACACCTTTCGCAAGAACTCGAGAAAACCGAGTTTCTTTCTGTTTCTCCCCAGGCTGTTTAGAGGAGGGCTTGGCTGGTTTCACGGCTGGTTGCGGAGAAGCCGCTGCTGTCTCGCCGTACTGCTTCAAGTATGCCTGTCCTGAACGGGTCCCTGCCGTAGGTTGGCTGGGCTCTGCGGCCAGGACTATTGTTTCCTCTTCTGAGTCATCAGCGAGGGAACATCAGTGTCCGCTTCTCGAGAGGAGGCGCATATCACATGGCAAGATGAAGCCTTCCCTTTGCCTTTGGACTTCCTGTTGGTCACAGTCGTCCATTGTTGCTCGTCGACGAGGTCAGGGTGGACCCACATGATTTCCCCTCGAGGTGTAGGGACGGGTACCAGCCTTTCTCCTGCTGCTGATGAGGGTCTGTGTTGACCACCCTCAGTTCTCCTTTCGGGACAGAGATCACCCCCACGGTGTCGGGGGTCGTATCCCAAACTGGAGAATCGACGTCATGTTGGCCGTCATCTTCTTCTGCTCCGGTCGGAGTTTTAATACCTCCGCGTCAATCAGAGCTTGAAGGATGTCCTTAAAGACGTAGCAGATTTTGGTAGGATGACCGAGCATCCTGTGGTATAAGCAGTAGGTGGGATTGTCGGTCTTGCCGACTTCCTCCGGGCGCCTAATTTCAGGGCTTCAGTCAATTGCTCTTGTTGAGTAGCTTGAAGAGCGAATCGACGTGTTCCTCCTTGAAGGAATATTGCTTGTTGGGGCGTGGCTGGCTTGAAGAACCACTTGCCCTGCCTGTTTGAGGTTTGGTGGGAGATTTGGTCTCCGTCGCCAAATTATCCTTCCGCTTCGTCTGGAGGGAGGTGTCTGGTGCACGCCTTGTCGACCTCTCTGGCCTGGGCTTGCCTTCTTCCGCTCTGACGCGGGCGACAATCTCCTCAGCCTGTTCACCTTGCTGGACTAATTGTTTCCAGGTGCGGCTTTCAGCAACTCCTATTTGAGCAAGGAGTGAGGTTTGGAGATTATGGCGACATGTTTCCACCAGGGTGGCCTGGGTCATGCCGCTTGGACATCGGAGTGCCATGTTCCGAAATCTTTCTACGAAAGACTTGACGGACTCTCCCTTTCGCTGTTTTGTAGCTAAAAGGGTAGGCATTGTGACCTCCGAATCATCTTCGAAGAAGCGTGTCAGAAACAACTTCTCCAAGTCGCCCCAGTTCTTGATTGAACCTTCTGGGAGCTTCATGAACCATTCAAAGGCCAACCCTTTCAGGGTGCCGATGAACAGTCGCGCCAGGATGGCATCGTTATCTACCACATTCCCGGTCTGGGATTTGAAGTAGTAGATGTGCTGGTTGGGTGACCCCTTCCCGTCAAATGCTTGGAGAGTTGGAGCCTTGAACTTAGGAGGGTACGGGACTATGTCCCACTCGGCCGGATAGGGCCGGACTACTCCAGCTTCTTGGAGGCCTTTACGGTTGGTAAGGGCCTCGAGGCGCTGCTCCAGTTGACTCATTCTTTTAGCATGAGCCTTTCCCGGGGTCTGGTCACTTCTTGCCTGCGACGAGGGCTTGGACACATCCGAGGTAGATCGTCGTGTCTCGTCAGAAGATTCGGAGGGTGGGCTTCCTCCCTTTCTCCATTTCCCCTTCGGTCGTCTAGGAGGAGATCTCGCTCTTTCTTCAAGCAATTTCTCAAGCATATGCTTGAGGGAGTCAATGGATCTCTGTTGAGAGGCGATTATATCCATCTGGTGCTTCTGCGTCTGTTCTAAACGCCTGGTCGTCTCCTCAGGAGTGTCGGCCATGTAGGCGGAAGCCTCCTTCTCGACGGAAGAGTTTGAAGCCTGCGACTCCACTATAGCGGAGTGAGAACCACCCATTCTAATGCCGCGGGCTAAGGCATTATAGTCAATTGGGGGAATGGCCCCTGTCCGGGTGCGAGTGTGTTGATACACCCCCTCTGGCTCAGAGTCAGATTCCTCTGAGTTGTCCATTAGTTGTTTCCCCTTGCTTCTGCTAGTCATGTTTGCAGTAAGCTCCGGGTATTCAACATCTGAGAAGGTTCTCCTCCTGTGGGAGCGTCTTCTTTTGGCTGACGGGGGAATCAGGGTCAGCTGTCTAATTAAAGACGGCTGGTGCACGCCTGACTCGCAATGGCATCCAGAGAGCATCTGGATGAGCTGTTGACAGCAGCATGGAGAAGTGGTCTGATTGGCACTCCTTTTCCTTGTCAAATAATCTCTCAAATCTGTGGGAGAGGGATTAAAGAGACTGGTCTCGCAACGTCGACGACGGGAGACAGTCATGTGCTGTTCAGCCTGGACACAGGTTTCAGAAACGCGGCTGTTGCGTCGCGGCTGCGTCACGCGCGTCTGGCGTCTCTGTTGATATGAGACGCGACTTTCGCGTTGCTGTCTGTTGCGTTGGAGCAGAGAGACTTGGGAGAGAGTGGGCTGCTGGGCCCCACGCCTGTGGGCGCGTGCTTCCTGCGTTTGACAAGACGCAGAAGCTTCGCTTTGGCGTTTGGCAAGTTGGTCTTCAGAAGGCTCAACTTGGGGAGTCTCGCGTTTGGGTCGCCAAACACGGACCTCTCGCACTGGACGAGGTGCGGGCAAGGCATTGGATCGTACGCTGCGTTCAACCCCAGTCAGAAAACCAACGGTTTCCGACCGAGTGTTGACGCGCGCGTCTTCTCTGTCGACGCTCGGCATTCCGATTGCGCCGTGGAGGAAGAGAGAAGCCAACAACTTCCTGGTTTGTAGAACCAGGGGTGTTTGCCACGCGGGTCTCCCGAGAGACGCTGACGCGGGCGTTCTGTGCGACACGATCGATCGCACCAGTAGATGTGCCGGGACCACGCGAGCCTTCAGAGAGGCGTTGGCGCGTGTGCTCTGCGCGACGCGGTTGATCGCAGTAGAGGTGTCTGAGGTTACGCGGGCCTTCTGGGAGGCGTCGGCGCGTGAACCAAACTTGGCACAGTGGGCAGCAGGAGCACCCGACAGAGCCTCAGATTGGGCTTCAGGGGGCTATCCACTTGAGACCCTGCGGCAGACGCGGGTCTTTGGGCTCTTGGAGCCAGAAGAGAGGAACTCTTCATACTTCGCCTGGTCGAACTCGACGACGAGGGATTCGACCATTTTCCCCTTACGGAGAACGTCATCTTGCACCACGGTGCGCTCGTCAGTACGAAGGTAGTCCCCAGCGGAGTCGCCATCTCTTGTAGGGGCCGGAAAATTTGGTGGTCGGAGAAAGTTCTTTTGGTTGTAATCGTTTCGCTTGAATCAAGGAAATCTTTTACAGCTAAAACCACTTTCTCCGACCACCAAATTTTCCGGCCCCTACAGGAGGAGAAGATTTTTAAGAGAAGATTTTCAAGAAGACTTGTATCATGTTTGTAAGTATCAAGATTTTATTTTTAGACAAAATATAAAGGATAGATTAGTTGGTGGATTGCTCAAGTTTCATATACACTCACACACAAGATTTAGATATGTTTTCATAAAGAGTTTTCGTTTTGAAAATATCGGTTTGGTTTTTAAGCTTCAAAAATATACATGTGTTTTATCAAAACCTTATTTTAGAGCTTAAAGTCAAAAACATAGATATTTCATCATATATGTGTAGTGGATCATATCCATACACACTAAGCTTTAAAAGTGTTTAAAATATCTTATTTTTCTATTTGGAGAAGTTTTAAAAAAATCGTTTTTGAAAAATACAGGTTTTTGTTTAAGGCAAAACTTCTATATTACAAAAATAGTTCAAAATATTTGTAATATGCTTTGATTTTATTCAAACATATTTGTATATCAAAGTATATTACTGAACTTATTTTTGTAGAATTTATGAGAATTTATGGGATTTTATTGAAGGTAAAAAGATAAGTTTTAAATCCCTAAAATAGTTGGACTAGCCTTCTGCCGGTCGACCGGCCGGTCGACCGAGATAGAAGTCGGTCGACCGGGCGGTCGACCGATGCACACAAACATGCACAGCCAAGGGCCGGTCGACCGCACGGTCGACCACCGAGAGCTCTGCTCTCTGGAAATGGCCCGGTCGACCAGGCGGTCGACCGCTAGGTCATTTGCCAGTTTACGATCGACCGACCGGTCGATCGCTGGCACAACGGTCAGAAATCTGACCGTTAGTCAATCGACCGGTTGGTCGCCCGCCGACAGTAGACCAGTCTGCTGAGTTGGCCTCCAACGGCCATAATTTGGGAGCCTATAAATTGAGATTCCCTTGGACTGTTTTCTACTAGATTTGAAGTGGGTTTTCAAGCTAGTTTTTCATACATCTTTTAGTGTTTATCTCTCCACTTGTTTAAGAGTCAATATTTCCATATTAAACGGAGAGTTTATCAAGAGTGTTTTGTAAAAGAGATTTCTTGAGTTTTTCAGCACAAATCAATACTAGTTTTTTCTCACACATACTTGAGCTTTCCATTGCCATATCTATCCTATAGGAGAGTTGTTGTGAGAGTTGCTTTTAGATGATCAAAGTGTTTAAATCACCAAAGTGTTCATTCTTGTTTTTAAGGAGGCCGACTTGCGGGTTCGCGTTGTTTCGAGTTCTAGTAGGAGCTCGATGTAGAGGTGCAGCCTCGACAAGCTAGTGTGCTTGCGGTGTGTAGTTCTTGCGGGAATAAGAGAGGGACTAGTGAGTCTAAGGAGTTCTAATGTGAACTCGTTGTAGGTGTAGTGACACCGAGTGATCCGGTGAGATTGATTTATAGTGAAAATCCTTCATAGTGTTGAAGGCGGGGACGTAGAGTAAGGATGCTCGAACCTCGAAACAAATCTCCCGTGTTTGCGATTGCTCTCTCTATCTCACTTGTGTTTATATCTTACTTGCTGATATTGCTTTCATCTTTATATGCTTGACATATAGCTGTGCTCAAATTGATATATGCTTGGGTTTATTTGCATACACTTGTATTCAACCAAGAGAGCCATCGCGACACCTCAACTCTTATTTAGAGGAATCTTGAGGAGATAGTTCAGAGCAATTCACCGAGAATTCGACTATACTCTTAGGTTATACCTTGTGTGTTTAGCTTAATAGTTTTAATTTGCATAAATAGTTTTAATTCCGTATTAATTCACCATTAGATTAGCTAGTTACCTATTCACCCCCCCTTTAGGTAATTTCAAATTTAACTTATTATTAGGTTTAAATTGTATTAAATAAATTTAATATTTGCTTTGGACTTACATGAAAGATGCACGAGTCTGACATATTCACGAGGCCCACTTTGTAAGGGAAAAATCAGTAGAAATCTGAAGCAAGTCTACTTCCAATTTTAAATTTACATCATAAGGCCCACATGCTTGGGTAAACATTGGATTCAATTAGTGGTGTAAAAAGTTCGGATACGATTCGGATAATGGTGTTCCTATGTCTGTATCCAATTTTTTTTGGAGCGGATATGAATATGAATATAGATAATGTTCAGATATTGATCTTCTTATCCATATTTATCTAAAACGAATTCGGAATCTAATCGGATATGGATATCAATCAGACAAAGTTGAATATATATATACAAGGACACAATTCTCTCTCTCTCTCTCTCTCTTCTCTCTCTCTCTCTCTCTATATATATATATATATATATATATATATATATATATATATATATATATATATATATATATATATATATATATATATATATATATATATCAGCCGACAGCTGAGAGTCTCTCTCAGCTTGCGGTGACGTGACATATTATTTGCCACACTAATAAGTTGTGGCCCGCCTATTGGAATAAGTAAAATTACTAAATGCCCCACGGTAAAAGGTACTTGTCTCGCTATTTTCCCCTATTTCATTTTCCGCTCATTGTCAGATTTAGCTTTTCCTTTTCCTGCCATAATTTTTTTCTAAAAATAGCGATGTCCAAATCAGGTTTTTTTTCTTTTTTTTTTTTTTAACTTTGCAGACTTAAATCTCCTTTTCTATTTTAATGTCGACGGCGGAGCAGAACACTTCTCCTGCCAATTCAGGTCGTCGTCGTCTCTGATCTCTATCTGCTGATCTAAATATGAACCATATATCATCTGGTTCATCTTCCTCAGAATATTGAAAATCTTGAAGGGTTGAGATTTTTGGATGGTGATCAAGAGGTTATTATTTTATCCTTTTTGTTATTTTTTCCCCAAATTTTCTTATATGTAAAAAATTTGTGTAACATAGATGGAACTGTGACCTAGATTTTGTTTTATAGAACAATAATCAATTTTACCAAAGTTTTTTTTTATTAACAATTTCACAGTTTTGGTAACTGTGATCTCAGTCGCAGTTATTTAATTTAATACACACAATTGTAAGAACTGCGAGTCTGCGACTACGAACACAGTATGTATTAAAACAATTTTTTCAGTGGTCAAAGCTATCTTTACAACTGCGACCTTAGTCGCAGTCCTATTTATTATAGTTCAGACGTGTGATTTTCAATTAGTTCTTTTTATGCACCAAATTGTAAGAACTGTGACTTAAAATCGCAGTAGATATTAGTGACAATTTTTTTAAGTTATTATACACTTTTTTTTAAAAACATGGCCATCCTGAGAACTGTGACTATGGTCGCAGTCTTTTATCTAAGAGTTACAGCTATCTTTACATCTGCGATCTTAGTCGCAGTTTTATTTATTATAGTTCAGACATGTGATTTTCAATTATTTCTTTTCATGAAGATCATCCAAAGTTTCTTCAATGGATACTTTCGTGATGTTCTTTATATTAGGAAAATGATATTTTGTAACCCCTCTGTTCTTCATTGTAAAGATCTTATTCATAATAAAATCGGCCCCATTGATAGGTAGACCAAAAGTAAGGGCAACATACTCTATAGTTAACTCAATTTGTTTACCCCGAATTATAAAGGTCATTGTATCCCTATCATACTAGTCTATAATTTTTTGCACACTTGTGTTTGGTTTTAGGCCTTTTTCAGTATCAAACTCCTCATTATATAAGGTCATAAAAACTGGACCAAACGGGGTCTCCTTCATCGCATTGACAAAATCTACTTGAATGTGTTTTTTGAATTTTCGTATGAATTCGCACATAGGCTTTAGGCTCGATCTCATAGGACGAACCTTCAGTTCATACTTACCTATAAATGCAGAAACATTAACATTAGTATAAAAATCAAGGTCGCAGTAATTTTAAATAAATTTGAGAAGAAAAAGGTCTGCGATCTTTGTCGTAATAGTCTTTAATAAACTATAAAACACTCCAACCAAAGTTCGCACTGTTATATTACACTGCGACAGTGGTTACAATTTTCTAATTAAAAAAATAATTAATCAATGAGGCCCTTTGTTTCATTATACTGTTACCCGGGTCGCAGTGTCCTATTAAGATAACTTAGTAGAACATAAAATACTACGACCAAGGTCGCATTATTATATTACACTGCGACAGAGAACGTAATTTTCTAATTAACCCAATTAATTTACCATGAAGGGGTCTTTGTATCATTATACTGCGACCAGAGTCGCAGTATCCTATTAGGCTAACTTAGTTGAACAGACTGCGATCAGACTCCCAAAAAGAAAAAGGACGGCAATACTACGACGTCAATCGCAGAGATTTTAAAAAAATAATCTTCAAATCCAAAAGGACGTTAATAATTTTTAAAAAAATATTTTTAAAAGACTGCGAGCAAGGTCGCATAAACCTAAGTCGCTAATATAAATAATTGCGACCTAAGTTGACAAAAGGGAATGAAAAAATCACGGTGACCTTGGTCGCTATGTTAAAATATTAAAAAATTTAAAAAAATAAATCTCTAATAAGATCGTTAATTCATATTTTCTTTTCATCTTAAACTGTGACTTAGATTAAAGTTTCAGTGTAAAAAATTTAAAAATACTGTTTTAAATCGCATAAATATACTTAATTTTGATTCTTTCTTCTTTAAATAAAAAACGACCCTTTTACTCTTATTTGCGACCATGTCACAAGTTTTTTAAAAAATTAAATAATTTATTTTTTAAAACCAAGATTCTTTAAAATTTTAAGAAAAAACAAATTTTCCTGAAAAATCCAGTTCATCAGACACTATTAATTGATGAAGTTAAATTAAAATAGGGATTTTCATTAAAACAAAAAGAATAGAATCAAAACTGAAAAAAATCTAACTATTAAGGGTTACAGAACCTAGAAAAAATATTTTTCTAGATTTCCCCTTCACCAATTTTCGCGGATGATTTCTTGGGCGCCATCTTGATCAGATCTTTTTTTAAAAAAACAAATTTTTGAACAAAAATGAACATAAAATTTAGGAAACAATAACACTAAATTTTTCAGATTGATGAATTGAAAATTTCAGATCTGTAGTTTTTTTTTTAAACGAAAGGTTTTATATATAGTAAAAAGTTGTGAGGGAGGGTATTTTCATCAAAGCGATTGTTGAAGTGACTGATGAGTTATTTGGGCGGGAATTTTTTTGGTTTTGTCCGCTAAAATTAATGACAAATTCGTGGCTATTATGTTGCCACGTCCCGCCGGCTGAGAAACTCTCTCAGCTGGCAGCTGAGTTACAGTAACCCCATATATATATATATATATATATATATATATATATATATATATATATATATATATATATATATATATATATATAATTGAGAGAGAGAGACTTGTGTCCTTCCAAAAAGATTTGAGGTCGAATCCTTCCTAGTCAAATTCAACCCTCCGACATTCGAATACCAGATCCACTCGTTGAAATTGTTCTATATTATTTTAAGCATTATAAACAAAAATAAAATGTTTAAAATATTTTTTGCCCATCCATCAAGTATGTCTAAAGACATAGATCTAACCAACTCACTACTTTCGGCTGTCCATTTTGCGTCGCTTGATGGATGGACAAAAAGTATCCAAAACACTTGATTTTTGGTTTATAAATACTTGAAATAATATAAATCAACTTTAACGAAGTGAATCTTGTACTCGAATGTCGCAGGGTTAAATTTGACTGGGAAGGATTCGACCTCAAATCCTTTTCGAAGGACACAATCAATATATATATATATATATATATATATATATATATATATATATATATATAATATATATATATTATATATATATATATAAGGAAAATAAGTTCAAACTATATTTTAGATCTTTTTAATTAAAATAAAAAAAAAACATTAATTTACATAGTTTTGTGATACTAAATAAAACTTTAAACACATGCATTAAGACATGTTTTTGAATTTTCTAGCATGTATTCAGTTATTCGGACATTTCGGATAGTTCATCACTATCTGTATCCATATTTTACACTGAATGAAAACAGATATCCATATTTGTCAAAATTCAGAATGGATTTGGGTTCAGAGCAGATTATTTGTATCTATTACATCCCTAACTTCAATAGCCTACGAGCAGCGGGGTTGCCTGTGCTATGAGACTGAAGGAGGTTTCAGCGTTGTTTTTCTGCCCTTGGCGGCACCTGTGGGCCCTACTTGAGTAAAAAGCCGAGGCAAAAAAAAGGTAAACAGTAGCCGGTTGTCAACGACCGACTGTAACATATCCCCTAGCTAGTTATATAATATATGAGAGACGTGCATAACTGATCATACACATATTTTGCATTCTTTTCATTACACTCTTATATTTATCGTGTAATAATCTGCTAATTTTCTCGTCTTAAATGTTTATTTTACAGAAGATAATCATAAAGAGAAAGAGAATTAAACAAAATAAATACCAGTTAAAATTAGATTTAACTGGATCTATTTGGTTAGCTGAGTATGATCCCAAATCTAGTTAGAGCAAATTAAGAATTGGGGCAAATGTTCAGCTAAAGATTAGAGCAAATCAGAAAGATAACACCAAATAAAAACCGGTAAAATTTAGATTTTTATAAATCTATTTTGGTTAGCTAAAAATCAAGTGAGAATAACTTCAATACAGAGTCTAAATTCAAAATCCAAAGGATAAATGGATAGAGAAAAGATCAACGGATGAGATGAAGCAATTTTGACTGGATATATTTTAGTACTTGAATCATAACTTTCGCTACCGAAGCTCAAATCTGATGATTCAAGATAATCCAGAAAGAAGAGTTAAAGAGCTACAACTTTTAAGTTAATCACTATTTCTAATTCTGTCATTTGATAAGTTATATTCAGCAATCAACACGCCAATAAGCTACAGATCAGAACTGAATATCTACATCAAATCAATTTTGGAGATAATGGAAGGATTCAAATTCAAAAATAGCCAACTCTCCCCATCTTTTAACTCATTCCTTATCCATTTCTATGCTATAAATACTCCACACATCAGAGGCAGAGGAAGGAGAAAGCAGAGATAGATTCTTAGACCAGTTTTTCATTCTTTTTAGTGTAGGTTTTAAATTTTATTTTTATGTAATTTTTATTTCTTTGTAGGCATAGGTTAGACTCAGATTCATGTAAGTAAGAGAGAGAGATTTATGAAATTATATTCTTAAAGTTCTGAAATTCTGTATTTTTGTGTGCAGGTAAAACTCAATCAATGACATTCTATAAATTTCAACCCAAACAAAAGAAAAAAAGAAAGGAAAAAGGGGGGGTGTGTGTGTTGTAGTCACATACCATTGTCATGTACTTACATACTCACATAGTCACACACTTAAAGAACCTATGTAAAATGTTTATTCTTGCAATGTGCTCTCCTTTCAAACTGACTCAAAATCGAACCAGACACAATATGGAGAGCCCATATAGAGCTTGGGTTGCTTGCTTGACAACCAAATTACACTTTAATCATACTACGTTTAGCTTTTGAATCTCCCATATAGAAAGGAACCCATAAATGTAATATTCATGAGATTTTGTTACTAATTAATTATTATAACCCAAGTTAAATATAACTTGATACATACAATAGACTTCCTTAATGAGTTGTTTCAAAATTTTAATCCTCTCTCTATATATGGAGGGAGATTAAGAGAGAGATAGTCAGAGACCCCTTCTCATCATCATCTCTCGATCTCTCATGGCAACATCAATACTCACTCTTCCCATAGAATAGGGAGTCACTTCATCCATGCTGACGCAGATTCTCTCACCGTTGCAGGAGACGGCTTACGCGCATCTTCATAATTGTCATCATCATCGGCACAATTGTTCATAGGTGATTCCCATCTCGACCTTGGGAAGTCTGTTTATCAAAGAAAATTTGGGAGAGTTTAAGTAAAATTTACTTGGATCAATGAAAGATTACAACAATCTCAACAAATTCCGATTACAAAAGAGAGAAGATATTCAAGCTCAAATATTCCCTTTATTTAATGCAGGATTCTTGATGTAGCAGTGGAAAGTGAATCTTATTTTTCGTTGACCGGGTGAGCGTCACAGTCTTCTGGGAATCTTCTCTTCGGACTATGGACGGAGTAGCACAGCTTCTGTCCAATAAAATCTAAAAAAGATCTGAGGAAAAAGCAAACTTGTACTCAGTAAGTTGTTAGAAGAGTTGAACTCTTAAATATTTCTCAGCTGGAAGCTCTAATCGAGATTCTCTCAAATCGACCAAGAATTCTCTACTCAGCGAAAGAAAAAGCCCCTCCTTCAGTAACAGACTAAACTATTTATGGGGGCTTCAGGGGTAAAATTGTCCCCTAGAAACCCTCCATAATGGGGGGTTAACTCCCTTATTACGTGGGCAGTAATTGACCCAATAATGAGGGCAGTTATAACAGAGACGCGGGGTTCCTCTTTAGTTGAAACGCGGACTTTGAGCCTCGCGTTTAGCTGTTAAGGTAATGCTTGAGCTTCGCATCAGTTAAAATGTGAGCTTCAAGTTCTGCGTCAAGCTTTATGTGATACGCGGACTTCGGGTCCTGCGTCTGGGTATTGCGGTGAAGTAGAGGCGCGAATTTCGACCCTCGCGTCTTGGTACTGCAGTGATGCTGAGACGCGGCTTTCAAGCTCTGCGTCTTGGAACCAAAGTGATGCTGAGACATAGCTTTCAGGCTCTGCGTCTTGGGACTGCACTGGTGTCTATGATTAGCCTTGCGTCTGGAGTTTAGACTCTGCTTTCTAATAACTTGTCCTCAGTGATTTTTGGACAATCTACAGAACCCCCTCTAAAGTTTTTGATATTCTGCGGTTGACTGGGATGGATTTTGACATACTTTGGACTCTGGTTGTATTCATACTTCTCATGATTGGACTGACATCATTTGAGATACTCTGAAATTGATTCTGTCTGGAATGTGATCTTCGTGAATGTACTGTAAAACCCTTTGAAGCTGCCAGAAATGATTATGATGAGTGTCTAGATACGCAGTCCAGACCTCCTGAGCTGGTTTGTTGGTGTACTGTTAAACTGAGGGTAAACGGTCATCTGTTTGTACTAGTGCATTGTTGAACTGATTGCAAAAGCGAAAACTGAATGCAAGTCTTGTAAACACAGATGTTATGTTGCCTCGGAGATGCAATCCTCAGTCAAAGGGGAGCCGCGTCTCTTACTTTGCTGAAGAGACGTGATAAGGGACGCGATTTTTGCAGCTTTGTTAATTGCGAGACGCGCGTTTTGGGCGAGTTGTCACGTGTCTGGTGGAGTTGAGGGACGTCTTTCCCTTAATGCGTGAAATTCGCATCCGTTCAAAACGCATGCCACGCGTCGGGCGCAGATTGAGCCTCGAGACGTGCGCCGCGTATCTCTGCGAATCACTGTGCCTATAAAAAGACAACAGTCTTTCAAGGGTCATCATTAGACCCTTCTTCTTCTCCACTGAGCCCTGTGTCAAGAATTAAGAAAAGCTTAAAGCTTCTTCAACTTTCCTTCGTTCTTAACACCGAATTCACAACTGAAATGGCACCAAAAACCAAACATGTTGCCTCGTCTTTGAGCGTTGTAGCTTTCGAGGCTCAAATGGGCGGTCCTTCCCCGCAGGAGGCCCCCATTTCAGGTAATAAAACCATCAGAACTGGTTTTCGCTATTAAAGGGGCTTAAAGAGTTTTCTTAACTCCTAAGCCTCTTTTGAATATGAACCGCCAACGCGAGGCTCATGCCCGTGTTTGATTTTCAGACGCGGCTCTTGTGTTGGTAGGCTAGATGCAGGTTTGACGACTTCCGCGTCTCCGTCTCATTAGCTTGGGTCTGCGTCTATTTGCTAAACGCGGGCTTCGTTGAGCCTGGCGTTTTGATCTCAATACTCAGAATTTTTCTAAGTGAGGAGAGTTCAGACGCGAACTTCATTTGGTCCTTGCGTCTTTAAGGTCGGACGCAGGCTTCACTAAGTCTCGCGTCTGAGTCCAACACTTAGAAAAATTTCTATGTTTGTGGATTTTAAAATGCGGGCTTCATGCGAGCCTCGCGTCTTTGAGTTTAGACATGAGTTTTTGCTGATTTCTGCATCTGGATTCATTTCTGCGTTTGAGTTTCAAACACTTAGCCATTTTCTTTTAAATTTTTGACTTTATGTTGCCCTCTTTGCAGTATGATATTCTTCTAGCCCCTTATCCAAGAAGTGCCACTTTGGGCACATAGGTGGCAATGACCCAAATTTGCCCTTTCGCTCCAGAGGCTGCTCCTGTGACTTCTGGTAAGTCAAAGGAGCGAAAAGATAGGATCAGTAAGGCCAGTATGCTGACGCTTCGGAATATCCTTTCTGATAGCCAGTTTGAGTCAGATTCCCGCACTCTACTGAGGAAGCCCGCCTTCTTCTTTGGTGACTTAATCGAAGAAGATAACGCTGCCCTTTATGATGAGAACTACAAATGGCTCCACCGAATTGGCGATAGAAAGTTCTTCCTTACAAACATGGAGAGGACATATCCCCTAGCCTATCTACAACACATGTCTGTGCGTTGGATAATGGATTGGGACTTGGTCAAGCCATACTCTGGAGTCTCTTTGGGCAAGAAAGGCGTCCATGAAGCCTACAATGTTGGACATGGGAGGTGTGTGCTGAGGTTGCACCCTGGCTTAGTCAGGACTGAGCACCCGAAGGGAGAGAGCCCCCAGCTTGGAGCCACCTTCATCAAACAATTCCTGGAGGTAGGGGTGACTTCCCTTTTGAATTTCGTGCCACCGGCTGATTCATTCTACTCACAAGCACTGGTGGTGTAGAATGGTAGGGTTTGTTCTGAGAGAACTTGATAACCTTCTGCTATAGGCTAGGTTGTATGAGGCTGTCAGAGCTGCTCAATATGGCCTTCCGCAGAGCACCCAACACTTTCACGCTGTCCTGGAGCATTACAATCCAGAGACTTGCACCTTCTTCACCCCCTGGGGGAAATACGACTCGCCTTCATGAGATGTATGAAGTCTCAGAGTTGGTGATTGGAGATGCCCCATACGAGGAGTACGTACCGTCAACCGAGGAGTTGCATCTGTTGAAAAAAAGCGATCCTCTAGTGTACGAGACGTACTGGAAAGTATTGTGCCACTTTCACATTTGCGGGCAGTTAACCAGATGGAGGAACGGAGGAGTCAAGCAGATGTCTTGGGTGACTTATCTGTTCCCCAGGGTGAATAAGGCTACCCCAATGTCCCCGCTAGCTCCCAGCACTGATGAGAAATTTTTTGAAAGAATCAGTGCCTCCACCAATTCCTACACCACGGAGTTTAATGAAGACATTTTCAAACCAGACACGGTCATCAAGAACTTTCATCATCAAGCCAGAATTCCAATATCTGATTGAGCTCTGTTGGCGGGTTTCCTCATGTTATGGCTAAAGCGATGTGTAGTGCCAACTGCCGCATGAGGTGATCGTCACCAATATGGTATACCTGACAGTCTTACTTGCCCACGGGAAGTCTATCGTCCTTCTTCCGGCGATGGTAGCCGGGATACAGAGCGGGCTGCGCGCATTAGTAAAGAGCTTCTGCTAAGTGAAAGCCATTGTGGATGCAGAAGACCACCCCATTACAGATTCTAATGGTCGTCCCTTGGTCAAGACTCCCAATTCCAGGGTCAAGCTCCCATATACGTACCTGATAGCCTGGTACGTTATGCACTGCCCTTCATTGATGACGGTGGTGTATCCCTTCGAGGGTTTCACACCCTACATGCAGCTGAAGGTTCACCTAGAGGGGGGTGAATAGGTGATGGCTAATCTAATGGTCACTTAATGCCAAATAATGCGGAAGCTAAAAGCAATTATGACCTAAACAAACTATTTAAACTAAACACCACGTATAACACAAGAGTGTTGCCGAATTCCCCGTGAAGGGCTCTGGACAAACTCCTCTAGATTCCCCTTGAATGGGTTGAGGTGCCGCGTTGGCTCTCTTGGTTAAATACAAGTGTTAGCAAACAACCCAAGCAAGTATATCAATGAGCACACAATATATCAAGCATGTAAAGATAAGACAAGTAATAGCATGCAAGATATAAACAAGAGACAGAGAGAGAGAGAGAGAGAGAGAGAGAGAGAGAGAGAGAGAGTGAGCAATCGCAAACACAAGGGATTTGTTTCGAGGTTCGAGCACACTTGCTCTACATCCCCGCCTTCGACACACGAAGGATTTCCACTATGATCAATCCCAATGGATCACCCGGTGCCGCAACACCTACAACTCTCGGACTCCCTAGTCCGTACACACGCAAGCCCACCGGCTCGCCGAGGCCGCACCTCAAACAAGGAGTTCGCACCCGAACCCAAAACAACCGAGTCCACACTAGGACCCGAAACAATGCGAACACAACCGTCCGCCTTCTCAAAGGAACAAAGTAGAACTTTGGTGATCACAACTCTTGATCACCTAAAATCCTCTCACAATAACACTCCCTATAGGGTAGATATAGCAATGGATAGCTCAAGTGTATGTGTAAGAAAACAAGGAAAGAGATGGTGGAGGAAAACTCAAGAAAATCTCTTTTTAAACACTCTTGATAAACTCTCCTTTTAATTGGAAGTATTGGCTCTAAATTTTGTGGAGAAAAACCTCTGAAAAGAGTAGGAAAAACTGGCTCTAAAACTTCTCCAAAATCTTGTAGAAAACAAATGACCAAACCCCCAAATTTATAGGCTGTCAAAAACTAGCCGTTGGGGTCTGTCAGACCTGTCGGTCGACCGCCCGGTCGACCGCCAACGGTCAAAAATCAGACCGTTGAAGCCTCCGGTCGACCGTCCGGTCGACCCAAAAGAACAGAGAGCACTGCTCTCAGTTCCGGTCGACTGGGTCGGCAGACCGGCCATCTGCCAGGTCAAGGCGTGCACGTCGTGCACGTCGGTCGACCGAGCCGGTCGGCCGACTTCAGCCCTAGTCGACTTGATAGGTCGACTAGTCGACTTGGCTGAAGCCTGAAACAGAAATCTGATAAGGGATTTAAAACTTAGTCTTTTTGATTGAAATAAAATCCCATAAAATACTTAAAAATCTACAAAAATAGTTTTACCAATGTTCTTTGATAAATAAACATGCTTGCACAAAATTAAGGCATGTTATAAATGATTTGGACTATTTTTGCAATATGGAAATATTGGCTCAATTGAAAACTTGTATTTTTCAAAATCTTGTTTTTCCAAAACTCCTTTAAATAAAAACTAGATATTTTGAATTCATTAAAGCATAGTGTGTATGAATATGATCCATTACACAAATAAGATGAAATATCTAAGTTTTTGACATTAAGCTCTAAACATGATTTTTATAGTCTTTATCCAAAACCATGTTTAAAACAACTTTTCTAAAATGAAATCTTTTATGAAAAACTAAATCAAGAGTGTGTGTGTATATGTACTTGAGCAATCCACCAACTACTCTATCCTTTACATTTTATCTAAAACAAAATCTTACTAAAACAAACCTAAACTCAAATCTTCATCTTCTTGAAGTCTTCACTTGAAGCCTTCTCATCATCTTGACTTGGTCCAAATGCAATCCAACGAGCTCGACTCCTCTTGAGTACTTGATGTGGTCTTGATGCATAGGCTCGTGAATCAACCGTGCTAGCTCCAAAACTTGTCTTAAAATCCTTTGTTGAAGCTCCACACCTACTAAGATCTTGATAACAAATCTGTCACTAATTAAACACAAGATCATTAGTAAACATAACTACATGAGTTGATCATCATCAAAACTAGAGTGATGGGCCTTTGGGCCAACAATCTCCCTCTTTTTGATGAGACAAAACTCATGAAGTTATATATGCATGGATTAAAGTAAAGCTTCAAAGAAGCTCCCCCTTAACTCATGCATAACACATAAACAAATAGATATGCAATGAGGCACATAAACACGTATGCAAATGTAGGAGTAAACATGCTAATCAAGCATAAAACAAAATCACAAAATCTTTTTCTCCTATTTGCAACACAAAACATATATGCATAAACATAAATTCTTTTATAAAAACATGCATATATAGCAAATACCTCTCCCCCTTTTTGTCAATCATCAACAAAGGGTTTAAGGTAAAAACAAAATCATCAAATCTTTCTCCTCCTTTTTGTCATAAATAAAGAGATCAATAAGGGGTCAAATCAAACATATCAATAAAAGGTTATATGCGATATACATTCATGAAGAGGAAGACGTTAAGTTAGCTTCCCTACACATATGCATTACATGAAGAAGGGATGACAAGCTCCAATTCACATAACACATATTATGTAATGCATAAGAGGAGATGTGAAGCTCCCCTTACACACGTGAACCACATAAAGAAGAGATTGTCAAGCTCTTCAATACATAATACACTCAACATGAATCTATATGTAGAAGAGATGTTAAGCTCTCCTTGTATATAGGCAATACCAATCAAAAAAAAAATTTAATTTTTCTAAAAAAAAATTTTTTTTAAAGGTATCAGAGCTTTTGTATAACAACAAATTTTAAGATACCAAATTGAAAATAATCATTATTGTACATCATATTGATACCAATTGAAATTTAATAAATATGAAGTTGAAACATATTGATACCAATAGTAAACATAATGATCAAAAAATTTTATTTTTCATCATAAGCTTTGTGCTTTTAAAAAAATGTGAACCAATTGAAAGTTAAGCACATGAAAATCATATATATGTATGAAATGAGTATACAAATTGACATTGATATATACATATATAAGAAAACAAAATATGAGTATATACAAAAATTATCAATTTAGATACCAATTGAAAAGATCCAATGATACAATTGAAAATGACAATGTAAATCATGTATATCTCATAACTTATGCCTCCCAACCAAGTTCAAGATTAAAATGTTTTTCTCATAAAGCATACATGAACATGATCTCCCATCCATCCTCCCATAAAGGGTGGAGTTTTCAAAAATAGATTTAAAAATATTCTAGCATGAAAATCACTACCAAATGAAGAGCAATAACTAGTTAAAATAATTTTTTGAAAAACTAGTTAAAGATCCTTCAAAAACATGAAATCAAAGCATATGTTTTTCATGAATCATACCAAATACAAGAATTGACACTCGATCTATAAAGCTCAAAAAATATGTTCATGAAACAAAGTCATGACAAAATAAATAAAGTGTGTGTTCAAAAGTCATGTGTTTAGAATTTTCCATGAAAATAATTGTAACACCCTATCCTCAGAATACGTACTCAGATGCGTATCCTCATTTTTTCTTTAAAAAAAAACACTTTGTTATTTTTTCTTTTATTTATTTCTCTTACAATGGAAGTACAACATGATTTGATCTCTCTGATCATCAGCATGGGTCAATTTTAGTTTTAAACACTGTTTCCTACTATTTTAGATTTTTCATGATTTTTCAGATTTTTTCTGAATTATTTTTATAAACACCCTAAAATCGGGATTATTGGTACCGCTGGTTTATTCCTGGATTTTTAATTTACAACTGAGATCAAATTTTGAGAAACCGCTTTCACATATCTACTTAGAATAATATTTACTATCTTAATTCATTTTTTTAAGAATTTTCAAAATTTAACAGATTTCGGCCAGATTTGGCGACGACCGATATTGACGGCCGATTCTAGGATTTTTAATTTAAAAACTATAAAGAATTTCTTGAAACGAATTTCACCATGATTCTTAGAATAATATTCTTAATTTTTGAGAATTTTTACGGGTCGTTCCGAGATACTTGATTTTCGGACGATTTCGGTATTTTTCCGAAAGTTTTCCGCATCCGCAACCGAATCCAGGGAATCCGCCACTCTAATCATTTTCACTTTTTATTCCAAGAAAATATCTTCCTTTTTTCGTTTTCTTTTCCTTTTTCCTTTTTCTTTCCTTCCTTTTCCTTCCACCAAATTCTCCAAACTTCTCCATTCTTCCATTATCTTCTACAACTTTCCACCAAAAATATCTAACACCAAAAATATCTTCTCCAAAATATCCAACCCCTCTCCCATCACCATGGCCGGCCAAGAGAGGGACACCTCACCCCCTCCATTTTACAAAAACCCCCCTCTCTAAACATTTATTTACATCACCTTCACAATTCCAATTTCTATATAAACCTTTCCTTCTTCATTTCACTTCATTTTCTCTTCACCAACACCTTAACCACCACCAACTCCTCCTACATCTCCACCACAACCACAACCACTACAACTTCTCTAACTCACTACCTTCATCTTCTTCCTCCTCTATCTCCATTTAAACCATCACAACCCAACAACTCCACAAAGTCTCCACCTTCTCCTTTACCTTTTCCAAAACTACCACTACAACAAAACTTCTCCACAAACCACCGCCCCATCATCTTCTCTAAGGGCCGGCTACCTCCTTTGGATTGGGGCCGAGCTCTTCTTCGTCGGTAACATCTCCGGTGATTATTCCGGTAATCGTTTACGATTATTCCGGTAATCATTCCGGTGACGATTACAACGACAACACTAACGACACCACCACCATCTTTTTATAACCTTTTTCATCACCATCATCTCTACTAATTTTACCATCTTCACTTCCACCATCAAGTTCACCATCACAACACCACCTTCATCTCCACTACTTCCTTTACTTTCTTTTATTACTTCACCAAATCCATCTTCTTTACCAAATACCACCACCACCAACAAAATCACCTTCCTTTTCCTCTCCTCCTCCCTCTCCTTGGGGCCGGCCACTCCCTAGGCCACCACCAAGGGGTGGCGCACCACCCTAGGGCCGGCGGCCACCCAAAGGCCAAGCCCCCTTTCCTTTGCTCGCTTGGTATTTTTCCTCTCCCGGAGAATCGGACGCGCAAAGCTTCAAAAGTGGCGTTTTAGGCGAGTGATTTTCCTCGCCAGAAAATAGATTTGTATTAAAATCTTTATTATGTTGTCTTTAGTATCAGTGCGGTATGATTGTACGTGTGTGTGTGTGTGTGTTGTAATCTGTGGGATGTCTTCACTTGAACCGGACTGATATACTGTAATGCTTATAATAGGATAGAACAACTCGTGCGGACCATTCAGCCTCCGATCTCTCACTATCTCGAAAGAGAAGTGATTGGGACCGTCAGGTTTCTCAGCACCGCCTCCAGACCATTCAGCCTCCGGTCTCTCACTATCTCGAAAGAGAAGTGATTGGGACCGTCAGGTTTCTCAGCTCCATCTGGTGAGCATACTTAGCGCTCAGTGCTTTACCACTAGATTCGTCTAGGCAAGATGCTGCCGGATTTACTACTCGCACTTTACGACGAGTTGTCCCGGTAATCTTGCCAGACGCTCCAGTGTTAAACACTGTTAGCTATCTGTGCCTCCAGCTTGCTTAAGCTCCACTCGATTATGCTCAGCTACTACCGATAATTGCCCCTTGTTATTACATGACTTGTCACTTGACGAATATCACCCTCTTGTCATGCTATCACTTGACACCCGGCATGATACACTTGACTCTCATAATTATCACGATAACGGGAATGATGACCTGACATCTTGATTTCTTTATAGTACTTACTGTACTCCTGAGATACATGTATTCCTGACTTGTTCCTGCTCATTCCCGGAATCTGATAAATATATAATAAATCATAAAAAGGAACAACTTGCATCGGGTCGGGGAAAACTCGCGGCTATCAATACATGTTCATGTTTACAGTGGTATTAGGCATGTTGTGCAACTAAAACTTTCGGTCTGACCTGTGGGCCTCCAGGAGACCGAGGGGAGAGCTGGCTCCCTCCTTCCTGGTACCATCTTGATAAGGGCATCCATAAGACCCTCCTGAATCGCCTTGCGGTAGGTTCCGTCACCAAGCAACGGAACATCCTGGGCCGTGGTCCCGGGTATGCACGGGACCCACTGTAAACATTGTTCGTTGATACCCCCGCTGGTTTCCAATAACAGCCTCAACTTACTCAGATGTGGATGTATGTGTGTTAGGACGCTATAGCACATACCTAGACATATGAGTAGGATGAGTAATAAGATTAAGCATTAAAAGTGATAATATCGATGTATTCGGGTTTTTCCATTTATAATACGTTGTACCTCCTTTACACGCTTGTTATTCATAATGCTATATCAACTCTCATACACTTATCTCTTATGCCACTTGGCTGTAACCTGAACATTTGTTGGGAGATTCTGACTCCCTTGAATTTGTATGTTCAGGTTCTGAAGCTTGGATTGAAGTGGAGCCCTCCACCGAAGATCAAGCTTTCCTCTCAGAGCAGGCTGACTAATCTTGGTCTCTTTCGTACCCGACTCTTCCTTTCAGCTTGCGGGATTTTCCTTCAGCTCGTGAGCATCTTGTATTCATATTGTAAATTTTACTTTTGTACCTGGCTGTGATATACGATACATGTAATAGTATATCACACTCTGTGATAACTTTGTAAATTGTACTCCTTATGTTGGCATGTGTATAAATACTACGTATTGTGGTACTGTGATTCTTGCCTGTACTGATGCTTAGCGTATATACGTAAGGGTACTTATGACCTGCGTATATACGTCGCAGTAATGTCTCCGTACCCTCGGGATCGGGCGTTACAGTTTGGTATCAGAGCCTAGGTTCTCACACCTACAGTGCAACTAAGCAGCAAATTAATGGACTATTAATTTGCTGTTGCTATGCATGAGTCTCGGTTATACAATCCAACTACAATGTACAAAGTTATCTATTCCTTCTTGACTCCTTTCCTTATGTCCTAAATCCTTCTATCTTTCTAGTTTCCAGTCATCTTTTACCAACATAAATATGGATAGAAGGACGGGTCGTAACAGCTCCGGACAATTACCAAATGGACCCACGGGAGAGAATGCTGATATTATGAGGGTTATCCAGAATATGATGGAGAATCAACAAAAGCAGACAGAACTCCTTCGGCAAGAGTTAACAACTCCTAAGGAACAAGGCCGGGAAACGTATCAGACTTTAGGCGGTTGCAGCCGGCAATATTCACAGGAGGAGAGAGACCACTAGATGCCGAACAATGGCTGATCGACACCACAAATCTTTTGAAGGCAGCCCGGGTCCCAAAGAAAATCAGGTAGAGGTTGCCAAGATTCAACTAAAAGATGTAGCCAGGACCTGGTGGCTAGCCGAAGAAGCACGACTGGAGAAACCCATCACTTGGGACCAGTTTTTTAAGAGCTTTTATAATAGATTCTTCCCTGCCACAGCTCAGAAAGAGATGGAAGAACAGTTCATCAGACTTCAGCAATGGAACCGGTCTGTGGATGAGTATGCCGCTGAGTTCTTAAGACTTAGCAGTTTTGCTTCATATATGGTGACCGACGAAGAGAAGCGGGCAAGTAGATTCCAACAGGGCTTACAAATGGATATTCAAGTCCTCTTGATTCCCAACAGCTGAAAACATATGCCCAGTCCTCACTATAGCTAGGGAGGTGGAGCGAGGACTGGAGAAAAAGAAACTTAACCTGATAAAGAACCAGGCCATGAAAGACCACTTCCACAAATGGGGAGAGGAGGTCCATTCAGAGCTGCAAAAGTTCCGACAATGAGACGACCATTTCGACCAGCCCCCTTCCAGATAACCCAATCATTTCCTTTTTGTAATTATTGCCAGAAACCAGGTCACTCTCAACAAAATTGCCGTAGGGCAAATGGATTATGCCTGGTATGTGGTTCCAGTGACCATACAATAGAAGGCTGTCCCCATAAAAGGACAGGAATAGTGAACCAAGCCTTGCCAGCACCACCAATACCAAATGGACAGAGGAACCAGGGACCAATGGCTAGAAGGGCCCCTCCCCCTCCCCAACAGCAAGTTATCCGCCCAGTCCAAAGGGGAGTTAGGGCTGCAGCAGGTCGCGGAAGGGGACAAGCTTACAACTTGACAGCGGAAGAGGCCGAGACTTCTGAAGAGGTGGTAACAGGTAAGATCAGGGTACACTCAAAACCTGTTCTAGCCCTCTTTGATTCGGGTGCTTCTCATTGTTACATATCAGATCGTTTCATTGCCTTGCATTTTATACCTGTTAAGTCTTTAGACCACCAATGGGAGATTAGTACAGGGAATGGAGTAGTCATCTCCTCTAAAATTTGTATCAATTGCCCTGTAGAACTATGTAACAAAACATTGGCCATAGATATGCTCGTACTAGATACCAAAGGGTACGACATAATCTTAGGCATGACCTGGCTCAGCAAATACTATGCGGTTATTGATTGTCGGAATAAGAAAATTAATTTCAGAATTCCACTTCAGCCTGAATTTCAATTTGACGGGGAACTTAAGTCTGCCAAGAGAAAAACTCAGATGACTACTACCGAGATTCAGAAGAAGGGAGTACCGGTTTGGGATGAATTCCCAGAAGTGTTTGCTGAAATCTCAGGACTCCCACCTGACAGAATGGTTGAGTTCTCCATTGATACCATTCCAGGCACAGTTCCAATATCCAAAGCTCCGTACAGAATGGCACCTACTGAGTTAGAGATTCTAAAGAAACAGCTGCAAGAATACTCTGATAAGGGGTTAATTAGGCCCAGTACTTCACTATGGGGAGCTCCTGTACTATTGGCAAACAAAAAGGATGGTGGTAAACGGTTATGCATAGACTATAGAGAATTAAACAAAGTTACCATCAAGAATAAGTATCCCTTACCAAGAATTGATGATCTTTTTGATCAACTTCATGGAGCCCGAGTCTTTTCTAAATTAGATTTACAATCGGTTATCATCAGCTAAAAGTAAAAAAGAAGATATTCCAAAGACAGCATTCAGGACTCGTTATGGCCATTACGAGTTTCTAGTCATGCCCTTCGGAGTTACCAACGCCCCTGCAGTCTTTATGGATTTGATGAACAGAGTGTTTTCGCCATATTTGGATCAGTTTGTAGTTGTATTTATAGATGACATCTTGATATATTCCAAGAACGACAGGGAGCATGCAGAACACTTGAGGATAGTATTGCAGACTCTCCAGCAGGAACAACTTCATGCTAAGCGGAGCAAGTGTGACTTCTGGTTAGACTGTATAGCTTTCCTTGGACATATGATTTCAGAAGAAGGAATTTCAGTTGACCCCAGCAAAATCCAGGCAGTAAAGGACTGGCCAATTCCAAAGACAGTAACAGAAATTAAGAGTTTTATTGGATTAGCTGGATATTACCGGCGTTTTGTCCGAGATTTCTCTAAGATCGCAGCCCCGTTAACAAAGCTCACCCGAAAAGGGGAAAAGTATATATGGACAGAGGAATGTACTGCAGCATTTGAACAATTAAAGAAAAGACTCATTACAGCTCCAGTCTTGAGGACTCCCTCAGGAAGAGGAGGGATGGTTATATACAGTGATGCATCCGGAAAAGGCCTGGGGTGTGTATTAATGCAGCATGATCATGTCATAGCTTATGCATCCAGGCAATTGAAACCACATGAGAGAAATTACCCAACTCATGACTTAGAGCTGGCAGCAGTAATATTTGCATTGAAGATCTGGAGGCACAATCTTCTGGGAGACAAGGTGTTAATCTACACTGATCACAAGAGTCTTAAGTATATTTTCACGCAGAAAGAATTAAACATGAGACAGAGACGGTGGCTTGAATTGATGGCGGACTATGATATAGACTTATAATATCATCCTGGCAAGGTCAATACAGTACCAGATGCATTGAGCAGGAAGGCAGAGAATAAAATACTAGCACAACTCACTCAACAGAAGGAGTTGATTCAGGACATTACAAAATTGGACTTAATGCTAGTACGAGGAACTGATAAGTCCGGACAGTTGATGACTTTTCAGATTCAATCAAACCTGATGAATGGATTAAAGAAGCTCAAAAGGAAGACCCCAGATTACAGAAATTCAGAGCTCAAGTAGAGGCTGGATTAAGAACTGATATCCGTATTCATTCGGATGATGCACTTTATTTTGGTAACAGAATTTGTGTTCCCCAAGGAGAAGTTCGACAGAAAATTTTAGCAGAGGCACATAGTTCGGCTTATTCCATACACCCAGGGGGAACTAAAATGTATCAAGATATAAAGCAGCAGTTTTGGTGGAATGCTATGAGAGGGAAATAGCCCAGTATGTGGCCAAATGCTTGGTTTGCCAGCAGATAAAAATAGAACACCAGAGAACAGCTGGACTTCTACAACCCTTACCGATACCCGAATGGAAGTGGGAACATATCACCATGGATTTTGTCACGGCTCTACCCCGCAGTCCTAAGGGTAATAATGCAGTATGGGTAATCATCGATCGCCTCACAAAATCAGCTCACTTCATACCATTCAGAGTAGGTCAAACAACAGAAGTTCTAGCAGACAAATATATGAAGGAAATAGTTCGTCTGCATGGAGTTCCGGTTAGCATTGTATCGGATAGAGATACAAGATTCTGATCACATTTCTGGGAAAGTCTCCAAGAAAATCTAGGAACTCGTCTGAAATTCAGTACTTCATATCACCCCAGACAGACGGACAATCTGAACGAACTATCCAAATTCTTGAAGACATGCTGCGAGCCTGCATGATTGAATTCAAAGGGTCATGGGAAGACTATCTTCATTTGGTTGAATTCTCTTATAATAACAGCTATCAGGCCAGTATCAAGATGGCTCCGTATGAAGCCTTGTATGGTAGAAAATGTAGGTCACCATTATGTTGGGACGAAGTCGGTGAGAGAAGACTTTTGGGGCCAGATATACTAATTCAGACCACAGACAAAGTCAGAATTATTAGGGATCACCTCCGGGCAGCACAAAGCCGACAGAAAAGTTGGGCGACACTAACAGAAGACCATTGGAATTCAGAACAGGTGATCATGTATTTTTAAGGATATCACCAACAAAAGGGGTAATCCGATTCGGTACTCGTGGGAAACTTAGTCCGAGATATATCGGCCCATTTGAGATTTTGGATCGCGTGGGAGAGGTAGCTTACCGATTGGCATTACCGCCGTCATTAGAAGGAATACATAATGTCTTTCACATATCACAGTTACGGAAGTATGTCAAGGATGAGAGTCATATTCTAAATCACTCTGAACTGGAACTACGACCAGATCTATCCTATACAGAGCAACCGATGGCCATTCTGGACAAAAGTATCAAGACTCTGAAGAATAAGGCAATACCGTTAGTATTGGTTTCTTGGAATAGGCATGTTCCAGGGGAGGCCACGTGGGAACGAGAGGATGTTATTCGTGAGCGTTACCCTCAACTATTTACATCTTAGTTGGTAAAATTCTTTCTTCCTATTCTTCTCTACCGTCATATTCCCCTTCTTGAAATTTCGAGGACGAAATTTTTTGCAAGGTGGATGGATTGTAACACCCCATCCTCAGAATACGTACTCAGATGCGTATCCTCTTTTTTTTTTTTAAAAAAACACTTTGTTATTTTTTTCTTTTATTTATTTCTCTTACAATGGAAGTACTACATGATTTGATCTCTCTGGTCATCAGCATGGGTCAATTTTAGTTTTAAACACTGTTTCCTACTATTTTAGATTTTTCATGGTTTTTCAGATTTTTTCTGAATTATTTTTATAAACACCCTAAAATCGGGATTAATCGGTACCGCTGGTTTATTCCTGGATTTTTAATTTACAACTGGGATCAAATTTTGAGAAACCGCTTTCACATATCTACTTAGAATAATATTTACTATCTCAATTCATTTTTTTGAGAATTTTCAAAATTTAACAGATTTCGGCCAGATTTGGCGACGACCGATTTGACGGCCGATTCCAAGATTTTAATTTAAAAACTATAAAGAATTTCTTGAAACGAATTTCACCATGATTCTTAGAATAATATTCTTGATTTTTGAGAATTTTTGCGGGTCGTTCCGAGATACTTGATTTTCGGACGATTTCGGTATTTTTCCGAAAGTTTTCTGCATCCGCAACCGAATCCCGAGAATCCGCCACTCTAATCATTTTCACTTTTTATTCCAAGAAAATATCTTCCTTTTTTCATTTTCTTTTCCTTTTTCCTTTTTCTTTCCTTCCTTTTCCTTCCACCAAATTCTCCAAACTTCTCCATTCTTCCATTATCTTCTACAACTTTCCACCAAAAATATCTAACACCAAAATATCTTCTCCAAAATATCCAACCCTCTCCCATCACCATGGCCGGCCAAGAGAGGGACACCTCACCCCCTCCATTTTACAAAAACCCCCCTCTCTAAACATTTATTTACATCACCTTCACAATTCCAATTTCTATATAAACCTTTCCTTCTTCATTTCACTTCATTTTCTCTTCACCAACACCTTAACCACCACCAACTCCTCCTACATCTCTACCACAACCACAATCACTACAACTTCTCTAACTCTCTACCTTCATCTTCTTCCTCCTCTATCTCCATTTAAACCATCACAACTCCAACAACTCCACCAAAGTCTCCACCTTCTCCTTTACCTTTTCCAAAACTACCACTACAACAAAACTTCTCCACAAACCACCGCCCCATCATCTTCTCTAAGGGCCGGCCACCTCCTTTGGATTGGGGCCGAGCTCTTCTTCGTCGGTAACATCTCCGGTGATTATTCCGGTAATCGTTTACGATTATTCCGGTAATCATTCCGGTGACGATTACAACGACAACACTAACGACACCACCACCATCTTTTTATAACCTTTTTCATCACCATCATCTCTACTAATTTTACCACCATCTTCACTTCCACCATCAAGTTCACCATCACAACACCACCTTCATCTCCACTACTTCCTTTACTTTCTTTTATTACTTCACCAAAATCCATCTTCTTTACCAAATACCACCACCACCAACAAAATCACCTTCCCTTTCCTCTCCTCCTCCCTCTCCTTGGGGCCGGCCACTCCCTAGGCCACCACCAAGGGGTGGCGCACCACCCTAGGGCCGGCGGCCACCCAAAGGCCAAGCCCCCTTCCTTTGCTCGCTTGGTATTTTTCCTCTCCCGGGAATCGGACGCGCAAAGCTTCAAAAGTGGAATTTTAGGCGAGTGATTTTCCTCGCCAGAAAATAGATTTGTATTAAAATCTTTATTATGTTGTCTTTAGTATCAGTGCGGTATGATTGTACGGGTGTGTGTGTGTGTGTTGTAATCTGTGGGATGTCTTCACTTGAACCGGACTGATATACTGTAATGCTTGTAATAGGATAGAACAACTCGTGCGGACCATTCAGCCTCCGATCTCTCACTATCTCGAAAGAGAAGTGATTGGGACCGTCAGGTTTCTCAGCATCGCCTCCAGACCATTCAGCCTCCGTTCTCACTATCTCGAAAGAGAAGTGATTCGGACCGTCAGGTTTCTCAGCTCCATCTGGTGAGCATACTTAGCGCTCAGTGCTTTACCACTAGATTCGTCTAGGCAAGATGCTGCCGGATTTGCTACTCGCACTTTACGACGAGTTGTCCCGGTAATCTTGCCAGACGCTCCAGTGTTAAACACTGTTAGCTATCTGTGCCTCCAGCTTGCTTAAGCTCCACTCGATTATGCTCAGCTACTACCGATAATTGCCCCTTGTTATTACATGACTTGTCACTTGACGAATATCACCCTCTTGTCATGCTATCACTTGACACCCGCATGATACACTTGACTCTCATAATTATCACGATAACGGGAATGATGACCTGACATCTTGATTTCTTTATAGTACTTACTGTACTCCTGAGATACATGTATTCCTGACTTGTTCCTGCTCATTCCCGGAATCTGATAATATATAATAAATCATAAAAAGGAACAACTTGCATCGGGTCGGGGGAAAACTCGCGGCTATCAATACATGTTCGTGTTTACAGTGGTATTAGGCATGTTGTGCAACTAAAACTTCCGGTCTGACCTGTGGGCCTCCAGGGGACCGAGGGGAGAGCTGGCTCCCTCCTTCCTGGTACCATCTTGATAAGGGCATCCATAAGACCCTCCTGAATCGCCTTGCGGTAGGTTCCGTCACCAAGCAACGGAACATCCTGAGCCGTGGTCTCGGGTATGCACGGGACCCACTGTAAATATTGTTCGTTGATACCCCCGCTGGTTTCCAATAACAGCCTCAACTTACTCAGATGTGGATGTATGTGCGTTAGGACGCTATAGCACATACCTAGACATATAAGTAGGATGAGTAATAAGATTAAGCATTAAAAGTGATAATATCGATGTATTCGGGTTTTTCCATTTATAATACGTTGTACCTCCTTTACACGCTTGTTATTCATAATGCTATATCAACTCTCATACACTTATCTCTTATGCCACTTGTTGTAACCTGAACATTTGTTGGGAGATTCTGACTCCCTTGAATTTGTATGTTCAGGTTATGAAACTTGGATTGAAGTGGAGCCCTCCACCGAAGATCAAGCTTTCCTCTCAGAGCAGGCTGACTAATCTTGGTCCCTTTCGTACCCGACTCTTCCTTTCAGCTTGCGGGATTTTCCTTCAGCTCGTGAGCATCTTGTATTCATATTGTAAATTTTACTTTTGTACCTGGCTGTGATATACGATACATGTAATAGTATATCACACTCTGTGATAACTTTGTAAATTGTACTCCTTATGTTGGCATGTGTATAAATACTACGTATTGTGGTACTGTGATTCTTGCCTGTACTGATGCTTAGCGTATATACGTAAGGGTACTTATGACCTGCGTATATACGTCGCAGTAATGTCTCCGTACCCTCGGGACCGGGGCGTTACAATAATCAATGAAGCTCAAAATAAACATGAAAATTCATTTTTCATTTTTTAAAAAAAAATAAACTTCTAGGTATATGTATGATTTATTTAAATCTAACAATATGCATACATATCCCAAGCATAAAACGAGTCTATTAATAGTATTTGCATGAAGGCAAGAGACTCAAAAAGGATATACATGTATATTTATTAGATTTGAATAAAAATTGCATATACATGAAGTAAAACCATAAAATTTGGCAAAGCATGTATAAATGAGAATCATCAAAACTAGTCTATACAAGTGCATATAGTGGGTACAAATGAGCATGAAGTGCAAACGTATATAAGTCAATTTGTTGCTCACTATTTGTACATGTATAAATCTAAGTTTTAATAAAACTACATCTAAGCATGTTTTTACCACATGAAGCACAAAAACATGAACATGATATTACAAAAGAATAAGCATGTAAATGAAAAGTAGGAGTTTAGAGATTGTTACCAACTCCAAAGCTCCAAGCATGGTGGTCGTCCCACCAAAAACTCCTTGATAGCGGTGCATCAAATGTATGTCCTTGTAGTCCATGCAACCACCACCAAGGCACCAAATCTCTCACGTCATGTGAGAGCCCTCACCTACATCAAATACAAAAGGTGGGGACTTTGGTACCCATATTTTCTTGGGTCCTTTGGGGTTAGTCTTGTAAGGAACCCAAAATTTTTTATTATTAGCAAAATTAAAATGATGCAACTTGTCATAACAAAATTTTGCTAAATGGCCTTTGCGGCCACAATGTGTACATGTGTACACCTTAGGATGCTTATGTGTAGGAGTGTGATCATGACGTGCAACATAAGCAAATGCATGATGATGTTGTGCAAGAATATGTGGAGTTTGTTTCTTTGAAAATATTGACTCCAACCTAGTATGGTTAAATGCACAAGAGTTCAAAGTTGAACTCAAACAATCCATTTTATTTTTCAAATCTTTATTCTCATTAGTGGTGGCATGTAAAGCATGATGAGATAAAGAATCATTTTTCTTTTTCTTTTGAAAAGCATTTTCTTTTTCTTTTTCAACAAATTTTCTTTTTAAAGAGTTATTTTCTTGAAAAACACTCTCTTTTTGTTTTTCCACCAAATCAATTTTACCCTTCAAAATAGTGTTCCCTTCACACAAATCATTTAATTTAGACATAAGGGAAACATTTTCATTTTTCAAAACATTATTTTCTTTTTCTAAGCATGCAACCTTAGTTCTAAATGAATCATTCTCCTTATGCATGCAATCAAATTTCTTTTTCAAAATTTTATTATCTTTTCTAAGCATGTCATATTTCTCAAGTAATTGTTGGCAAAATGAAGTGAGCTCATCATATGACATGTCTTCATCATCTAACTCGGATTCGGTGTTTACCTCAAGGGAGTTATCCCCTTGGACCATATAGCACAAGTTGGAGGTGTTGCTTCCAACGTCCGAATCGCTCCCCGCATAATATAGATCCTTTTCGCCAAGGGAGGTGATGATGTTCCAAGCTACAAAAATCGAATCAACATTAGAAACCCTAGATAAATAATCATCATTTAGGGTTGACTTTAAAGCATGAAAGGCTTTTGCATTAGCCTCAAAATTCTTGCTATCATTAATATAAGAATCTTTAATTGTAGAAACATAAACATGAATGCCTAAGGCCTTGAGGTACATAGACATCTTAACCTTCCAAATTTGGATGTTAAGAATGTCAAAGGTGGGTGGTGACATGAAGCCCATGGTGTGTGTACAAAATATTGTGATTAGCCTAAAAATGAGGACCTTTAACTCTAGGTTGTTAGACCCAAATCAGAGTACCAAGCTCTGATACCAATTGAAGGTTCACCTAGAGGGGGGATGAATAGGTGATGGCTAATCTAATGGTCACTTAAGGCCAAATAATGCGGAAGCTAAAAGCAATTATGACCTAAACAAACTATCTAAACTAAACACCACGTATAACACAAGAGTGTTGCCGAATTCCCCGTGAAGGGCTCTGGACAAACTCCTCTAGATTCCCCTTGAATGGGTTGAGGTGCCGCGTTGGCTCTCTTGGTTAAATACAAGTGTTAGCAAACAACCCAAGCAAGTATATCAATGAGCACACAATATATCAAGCATGTAAAGATAAGACAAGTAATAGCATGCAAGATATAAACAAGAGATAAAGAGAGAGAGAGAGAGAGTGAGCAATCGCAAACACAAAGGATTTGTTTCGAGGTTCGAGCACCCTTTCTCTACATCCCCGCCTTCGACACACGAAGGATTTCCACTATGATCGATCCCAATGGATCACCCGGTGCCGCAACACCTACAACTCTCGGACTCCCTAGTCCGTACACACGCAAGCCCACCGGCTCGCCGAGGCCGCACCTCAAACAAGGAGTTCGCACCCGAACCCGAAACAACCGAGTCCACACTAGGACCCAAAACAATGCGAACACAACCGTCCGCCTTCTCAAAGGAACAAAGTAGAACTTTGGTAATCACAACTCTTGATCACCTAAAATCCTCTCACAATAACACTCCCTATAGGGTAGATATAGCAATGGATAGCTCAAGTGTATGTGTGAGAAAACAAGGAAAGAGATGGTGGAGGAAAACTCAAGAAAATCTCTTTTTAAACACTCTTGATAAACTCTCCTTTTAATTGGAAGTATTGGCTCTAAATTTTGTGGAGAAAAACCTCTGAAAAGAGTAGGAAAAACTGGCTCTAAAACTTCACCAAAATCTTGTAGAAAACAAATGACCAAACCCCCAAATTTATAGGCTGTCAAAAACTAGTCGTTGGGGTCTGTCAGACCTGTCGGTCGACCGCCCGGTCGACCACCAACGGTCAAAATCAGACCGTTGAAGCCTCTGGTCGACCCAAAAGAACAGAGAGCACTGCTCTCAGTTCCGGTCGACTGGGTCGGCAGACCGGCCATCTGCCAGGTCAAGGCGTGCACGTCGTGCACGTCGATCGACCGAGCCGGTCAGCCGACTTCAGCCCTAGTAGACTTGATAGGTCGACTAGTCGACTTGGCTAAAGCCTGAAACAGAAATCTGATAAGGGATTTAAAACTTGGTCTTTTTGATTGAAATAAAATCCCATAAAATACTTAAAAATCTACAAAAATAGTTTTACTAATGTTTTTTGATAAACAAACATGCTTGCACAAATCAAAGCATGTTATAAATGATTTGGACTATTTTTGTAATATGGAAATATTGGCTCAATTGAAAACTTGTATTTTTCAAAATCTTGTTTTTCCAAACTCCTTTAAATAAAAACTAGATATTTTGAATTCATTAAAGCATAGTGTGTATGGATATGATCCATTACACAAATAAGATGAAATATCTAAGTTTTTGACATTAAGCTCTAAACATAATTTTTATAGTCTTTATCCAAAACCATGTTTAAAACAACTTTTCTAAAATGAAATCTTTTATGAAAAACTAAATCAAGAGTGTGTGTGTATATGTACTTGAGCAATCCACCAACTACTCTATCATTTACATTTTATCTAAAACAAAATCTTACTAAAACAAACCTAGACTCAAGTCTTCATCTTCTTGAAGTCTTCACTTGAAGCCTTCTCATCATCTTGACTTGGTCCAAATGCAATCCAACGAGCTCGACTCCTCTTGAGTACTTGATGTGGTCTTGATGCATAAGCTCGTGAATCAACCGGTGCTAGCTCCAAAACTTGTCTTAAAATCCTTTGTTGAAGCTCCACACCTACTAAGATCTTGATAACAAATCTATCACTAATTAAACACAAGATCATTAGTAAACATAACTACATGAGTTGATCATCATCAAAACTAGAGTGATGGGCCTTTGGGCCAACAGCAGCGATTGGCGAATTCGAACTGGCTGCAATATTATATGCTCTATAATCAAAAGACGATTTTGAGCGGGAACTATCAATTGACAGGTGCTTTCCCGAGATTCATGATGCGTCTTACGGGAAAAAATTGCAGATTCTGTAACACCGAATGGCTTCACTCGTTATCCTTCGACGTCTTTCAGTGGTTGATCAACATCCGGCCCGGGTATTTGGTGTTTCGGCAAGGGAATTCCTGCATGTTGGAGCCTTGTATGCCTTGCCGGTTTGCCCGACAGTTCGGTTATGACCAGCTATACATTGGCAACCCAAATCCACGCCTTCGCTTCAGTGGGAATCTATTTGAAGGAGTCTGGGCCTGGTATTACAACGTAGCGGGAGGAACCGGAGCTATCTTTACCCTTCCTCACACGACTACTAACTTTTATGCTAGTTTTGGCTTTTGTTCGTGGTACTTCATGGCGAATCAGGTGCCCGGGTTTGGAATAAATACTTCATGTATCAGGGGTATCAAATCCACATACAGAACTAAGTTGGGATACAAGGGTTGCCGGATGCGGGGGATGTACGAGTACCAGGAAGCAGAAAAGGAGGGGGCGAATTTGGGAGGGAGGTCAACCGCACAGGGACAGTAGCTGCAGAGCCGGAGCCTCGGATAGTAACGACTAAAGAGCAACCCACCAAAAGGAGTCGACAAGCTGTGGCCAAGCATCCTCGTGGCTCTACTTCCCAGGGTAAGCACAGCCCGAAGAAAGCCAGGAGAAGATCTAATGTTGAAGTTTCGACCCAGATGCCCAAAGTGGTCCCTCCTGGTGTTGAGGAGCAGGAGGAAGAAGAAAAAGAAGAGGAGGAGGCAGTCCTAACTCTTCGCTCCCACGGTCTGCGTAGTAGGGGCTTGCAATCCTAGCAGAGGGAGAGCCTGTGGGTGAATCCATCATGGCCGAAGGGGTCGAACGGCCTAAAGTTGACTTGATGGAGAGGGATGATATTGAGATTCTGGGAGTCTCAACTCAGCCTGGACCCTCTTCAGCTCAAGAGAGAAGGGAGGTGCAACAGCCTGGGTCTACTAGCGTTTTGATGCCTACCTCGCGGGTTATTGAACCCTGCCCTACTGCCGGGGTACTCAGTGATAAAGCCCCGATCACTGAGACTTCTTCGATCCGATTGTCGTCTTCGTCGTCCGAGGAGCATGAATATTATTTAAGAAAAGAAGTCGACTTCGGTGACGAACCCACTCTTCCTGATACGAGCAAATTCTCGCATATATCAGAGGAAGAGATGCAGGGAGATGTCCCTGCGTTGGTCTCGCCGATAGGAGAGATTGCCACCACCGAGGGTATTTCTTTTATTCTCCATAATTTTTTCTCCATCAGATTAGGAAAATGTTTTAACATTTCCTTTTGAATTTCTTCTACAGAGCTGGCTGCTAGTAGTGAAGTCATAACTTCTTCTCACATTGAGGAGATGATCCAGGAGCTAGCCCAGCAGGAGGGCCTTGAAGTTCCCGCTACCGGGACGCCTCATGAGGGTGCAGCCGCCGAGATTGGGGAACCCTCCTCTCCAAGTGGCTTGTCTAAAGACTTGCCGTCTTTGGGTCCTCAACTTGGTAAGAGAATATAGATGTGCCTTATACTCTCCTTTTCATCATTACTACTAACATTAATGTTATGATTACAGAGAGCACTAGGGTAGGTCAAGTAGAGGATCCTGCGGCAAGCATTGGCGCAGAGGATGGCGCAGTTCAAACTTCGGCCGTGAACCTAGTGCCGTGAAATTTGTTGTTGCCTCTGTTGCTGTGGAACCTACCACAACAGACGTCCTAGAGGTGTTGGCGTCGGCTGCATTGTCAGAAGAGCCTATTGTTGGCCTCGTCCCTGCACAAGTTGAGTCGACTCCCGTTTCTGTCGGTGTTGCTAGTCCCGTCATAGAGATGGGATCCGGGATTGCATCCGCAGGGTTGTCTCCAGCAACCGACATCATGGAAGAACTGGCGCATCAAATGGTGCAACAATTTTTCGCTTCCATAAGGTCTTACATTGAGTTAGTCATTTCTAGGGGAAGTTCCTTCGAGTTTGCTCAGATGCTACTTGAGAATCAGATCGAGAACATCCATCATACTGGAAGTCCTGCGCAAGCTAGGGTGTATCTGATGATGGTTGAACATCTGGGGAGATGCCTGAGGGAATTGAAGATCCTAGAAAAGGCTAGCTCGATAGATAAGGCTCGATCGACATTGAGTAAGCTTCTCGCCGCTCAGGAACATGAGCGAAAAGAGATGGAGAAGTAGATGGCTGAAGAGGCCCGTTATCTCTAAAACTTTCAAGCTGACTACGAAAAATTGGTTGATGATTCGCAGGATCTGAAGTCGTCATCCAAAGTACGGAGCAAGTTATCGCCACTGCTCAGGCTGCTATTGCTAAGACGCAAGCCTTAATTCAAGTCAATGAGCAAAAACTTGTTGTTGATAGAAAAAGACTGGAAGAGCTGGAAACTGCCAAGATGTAGGTTCAAGAAAACTTTGTTGCCCATTCCTCCAGGTTGGAGTCTCTTCGACACAGCTGGCTACTAAGAGATCCCTATCAGAGGAAGAGTTGCGGGTTCAAGTTTTGGCGGAAGCTGAGAAGGCATGCCAGCAGAAGATGCAGCGCTGCCGGGAACGGATCCATTCTTTGGCGGAGCAGGATTATTTGCCTTCGTCCCTTTTTTTATTTCCCATCTTTTCACAACACTCCATTTATCAAATAAAAGTGTTTGTATTACTTTTATCATTTTTGTCAAATAATAAAAGTTGTCAAATTTTTGTCTCGTCTTTATCTTTTCTTTGCTTCTGAGAAGTAGACAGACTCTTTGTTGCTTGGGTGAACCCAGCTTTCATAGTCGCAACCCTTGACTATTTATGGAGATGCAGTCCTTAGTCGTTTTGTTAGGACACGGCCATGAATAAGAAACTTAGGCTACGCTGAGTTTGTGATTGAGACGCGGCTCTTGCTTGCAGTAGGGACGCGACTCTAAACTGTTGATGAAAACGCAGCTCTGGCTCATCGAGAGAGACGCGACTCTCAGTTGTTTGAGTGGGGACGCAGCTCTGGCTCCTCAAGAGAGACGCAACCCTGCGTTCTTCAATTTGACAAAGAGGGACGCGACCTTCAGATTTGCGAAAGGACGCAGACTTTACAACGCGACTCTGAATTGTTGAGAAACGCGGTACTGGCTCACTAAGGAGACGCGGCTCTGGAACATTAAGAGGGCGCGACTCTGAATCACTAAGGAGATGTGGTTGTAGCTTCTGCAGTTAAATGGAAGGAATGCGGCCTTCAAGTCTTGTGAAAGGTCATGGGCTTATGAGCGCGGGCTTATGGACATTGTGCAAGAACGCGAGCTTCAGGACACAGCCTTCAAGTCTTGTGGACGCGAACTTCAGGACGCAACCTCCGAAGCGTCACGTACAATCTGTCTTAAAGATCTTGTTGGATCTTTTAATGCTAAGTCGGCATTGACGGTTGAGGACTTGTGTCATAGGCGTTTCCTGGAGCGACAATCCACGTGTCACCTTCGCATTGGATTTGATGTCTGTGCAGGCATTAAGGCTGATGGCTTTGATTTTTATGTCATTAATTATGAGCCTTGTAGCTTACCTATAAATAGGCCTCAGCCTCTTAACAGTCCTTTATCTAGACTATTTTCCTTTGCGAGCATGCACTCTGAAGGACTTCGTCTTGATTATCCATCTTCCCTTCAAGGGCATGTGTTCTGATGAACAATAAAAACTCAAAGCTCCCATACTTTCCTTTAATCTTTTTCGAGGATTATCACTGTCAAGTGATTTCAAGACCAAAAAGCATTACTTTAAGTACTTTTATGGCTGTACCTTGATAAATAAAGTCCAACTCCTGAACCGCGCCTTAACACATGAAGTCCAACTTCTAAAGAATTCTTCCTCGGGTAGGAACTATTTTTTTGTCATGAAATACTCAGTCTCTCTGAAGTTTCATCTTCCCTGTCCATGAAGAGATTCTATCTCCGGATTTCCTGTTGAAATCTAGTTGGCATGTCCCTGTTCTGTAGACATGCCTTTCAGATTCCTTGATGAAACACGAGCTTATTGACTTTAATTTCTATGTCTCAAATTCTTCAGACGCAAGTGTGATAGACTCTGCGTTTGGATCTTGAAATACGAGCTATGTATATGCGCGTTTGGGGTTCTTGACTTAGAGAATTTGAATTCTGCTCTTTTGAGTCCTCGGGACACGAATATGGTGAGCCCTACGTCTCAGACACGAGTGTGGCGAACTCTGCGTCTTAGAGTTACCTCAAGCAATTTTTAAGACCCGCGTCTACATTCTTGATTTATGCCTCACGTCTCACATCTCGGACGCAAGTCTAAAACCAGACTGCGTTTGAATCCATATTCTCTGCATCAGTTAACTCCGCGTCTGAAATTCATGACTTAAATCTCGCGTTTGTGCCTCAAATTCCCTGTTCCTATCTTTGTAGAATTCTAACCCTTGGGTTTTTGTTCCTTGCAGGTTCTGGCAACCTCACGTTAGTCTCCTGCGTCTTTGCCGGGCTCCTGGGAGAACATTTGGACCGGTTAGCTTATTCGATTGGCGAGCACTCGGGAAATCAGAGCTCCTGTCTATGGGCGAGGAGAATCCACGCGTTTACTAGTACCTGTCAAGGCCTTATTAGACATGACACACCAACAATGCCCTGGGTTCGTCATGGTCACAGTGGGTACGGTGGTGGGTATGGTGTCTTTGAAGGCCAGAGAAAAGAGGATGTCACTAATAAGGCCTCAAATCCTCCCTTTGCCCAATTTTGATTAAGGAAGATTCAGCTTTCTGGTGGCAAAATCTGGCATTAAGCGAAGGATCACGGCCCACACCAGTTGGTCGGGTGGAATCAGAATGCTCCCATGCATTTCGACCTCAAGAAACACCATGTTCTCAAGAAGAGAAGAAGTCGATCCGCTTTTCCTTGCCGCAGTCCAGAAGAGTTTCATGTACCTTTGATGTTTTAAGGAGTGAATGCAACCTTTCACTGAGTAAAGGGACTTCTTTGTACTCCTTTGTTGTAATACTCAATCTTATTGTATAAGAGAGAGTCTTGTATCACTTTCATATGTTTGAATATCAATAAAAGTGACACTTTTTCTTGTCTTCTTATATGTCTTGACTTCCTCTTTGTATTGAAAATCAGAAAGATAGAAGTGATTTATTTTGATTTGCTAGAAATGTGATATTTAACTTAGCAAGTCAAAGTTGAAAAATTCCATTTAAGGAATTTAAGATTGCTATCAGAGGTGTGATATTTAACTTGACAGGAGTGGGATGGTTTCTGTGGGCTTGCCAATCCATGGGTGAGAATGACGAGTGAAATTTTCACCCCCACGAAGGATTATGACTGAGTATTGATTAGTGGTTTAATATTAACATAATTAGGACTCCGTTGGGGATTTGATGAAAACACTGTTAAAGGCATAATATTAACTTAACAGTGCTTTTAAGTGGACCCGTTGTTCTGTTGACGAGAATAACAAGTGAGACTAGACCCGTTGGGGATCTAGGAGAATTTTTACAGTTAGAGGTGTGATATTAACTTAACGGGTTGTATTAAATCTTATCAGAGGTGTGATATTAACTTGACAAGGATGCGAGCTAGAGGTGTGATGTTAACTTAGCTCTGCAAGAATTTCAGTTTCATTTGAGAAAACTGAAAATGCCACTGTCATAGGTGTGGTGTTAACTTGACAGTGGAGGTAATGCTAGAGGTGTAATTTTGAACTTGGCATTAATCATCTCGACTTCGATATGGAAGTTCGAGGGAAAGTCATTATCATAGGTATATTGTTGAACTTAACAATGAACTAGATGCTAGAGGTGTAGTATTGAACTTAGCATCGCTCATCTCAGCTTCGACATGGAAGCCTGAGGATAAGTAACTATCAGAAGTTTAATTTTGAACTTGGCTGAAACTTAATCACTGTTAGAGGTGTAGTGTTAAACTTAACAGTAACTTGTCAGAGGTGTAATGTTAACATGACAGTAGTTGATTTGCGATATGAGCAATTTTGAGGACTTGTCATTATATTGATAAGAATTGACAAGTGGAGTTTGGAATGTCAGAGGTGTAGTATTAACTTGACAAGAATTGGTTTGCGATATGATCAATTTTGAGGACTTGTCATTCTATTGATGAGAATTGACAAGTGGAGTTTGGAATGTCAGAGGTATAGTATTAACTTGACAAGTTTGAAGACTTGTGACTCCATGTAAGGGAGCAACAAGTGAAAGTTTATACTCACTAGGGAGTGTTGAAACTTTTCACCATTAGAGGTGTAGTGTTAACATAGCAGTGATTGAGCTTGTGTTGACCTACCACTCTATGAAAGAGAATTGGTAAGGGATTTTGGTGGAAAATAAAATGAATTGCCAGAGGTGTAATATTAACTTGACAATCGTTGATTTCCTAGGGACATAGGAGATTCGCCATTAGAGGTGTAATATTAATATAATAGTAAAAAATTTTAAATGAGTTTCGTTGTCAGAGGTTTAATATTAACTTGACTACATCTGCTAGGAATCGGGAGATCCGGCTTGTCAGAGGTTTACTGTTAACATGACAAGTTTCAGTTCATTTCATTGGAGAGATGAACACTGGTATTTTTGTTGCGCTATTATTCTATGGGAGAGAATTGGTAGGAGATTTTGGAGGAGAGGATAAGACCAAGTCCCTTAGGATTTTTAGCAAACCCTCAGCTATCAACGGATTTGGTGTACCTTTACCAACTACCGTTTGAGTTGGGCTAGCCATGATATTCCCCTCAGCATGATGAGTTATCGAAGACTTATGTTGGACTTAAAAGCCAATATTTTTCTCTATCGTTAGCCGTCAGAGGCGTCGGATATTCATAGATACCCTAAAGAAGAGTAACAAGGCTAAAATCGAAGTCTTGCCTTTGGTTTCTTCTTCAATGTTTACATCATGCATCATGATTTAAATAGCGTTTGATCGGTTCGGCACTGATCGACCGTGATAAGATTTAGTGACGGAAGAATGCTATCAAGGATAGTATTTCTTCAAGAATTTGCCGATGACTGGCATCATAGATTCATAAGCGTATCACCGTCTGAGGTTATAAGGCGATATGCTCTGTTTGAGTAGACTGACTCCACTACAAATGGTCTTTCCAATTTGGCCTGGAACTTCCCTTTGGTCTTATGCGTCATGACCATAGGTCATCTGACGGCTAAGATTAGGTTACCTTTCTTGAAAGTCCGCTCCTTGACTTTCTTGTTGAAGGCTCTGGTAATTCGAGCTTAATAAAGCTCGATCTGTTGTTGAGGCTGCAGGCGTTTATCGTTTAAAGCCTCCAGCTCTTGGAGTCGCAGTTGATGTTTCTCCTCATTTGTCATCTCTGTTGTCAAGACGACGCGTAGAGATAGGATCTAGATTTCTAGTGGGAGTACAGCTTCACAACCATATACCAATTTGTCGGGGTTCAAATCGTCATGTGATAAGCCCATAAGCATTCACCTAATTTGTCGTCCCAGTCACGTTGGCTTTTCGAGACGAATTTCTTCAGAAGCTTTTCAATAGTCTTGTTGAAAGCTTCTGCAAGGCTATTGGCGAACATGCTCTGCATCTTGAACTTATTACAGAACCTTTGAAAGGCTTGGCTGACGAAATGAGGCTCATTATCTTGGACAATTCATCGTGGCACGCCGGTAAACGACGTGATGTTTAACGAACTTGATCACGTCAGATGTCTTTTCTTCTCTTAAGAGAATAGTTTCAGCCCATTTAGAGAAGTAATCGGTTATGGTTAGGATGAACCGATGTCCTTTGGATGAAGGTGGGCTTATGGGGCTAACCACATCCATTCCCCACATCTCAAATAGCCAGGAAGAAGTTGTGGGGTGAAGATGCCTTGATGCCTGGTGGATGAAGTCACCATGGACCTGACAGGCGTGACATCGTTTGGCATAAGCGATGGCGTCAGGTGGGTCATCTTTGGCCAGTAATACCCCAGTCTTCGGAGTCGATTCCCAAGCTTTGGACCAGGCTGAAAAGCTCCACACATGTCAGCATGTGCTTCTTTAAGCACTTCCTGTGCTTCCTTTTGTGACAGGCAACGGAGGAGGATCCCAATGCGATCGGCGATATAGTGTTCATGTGATCGCATTATAGTAGAATTTAGAGGCTTTCCTTCTAATGACAGCCGCCTCTTTGGGATCATCAGGAAAGATGACGTACAATGCACATCGATGTACGGGAATCGCCAATCCCTAAACTCTAGACCTGTTGAAGTCTCTAGGGCTTCTTTGACTTGACGGTCTCCTGTCAGCTTTTGGTGGTCTTTAAAAGCAAATCTTGGACAACACGGGTCATGACTGTAGACGAGTATTTTCTCTACTGCTCTGGCTGGAAGAGCCTATAAAGCAGCGAGGGATGCCAGTGCATCTGCGTGCGCATTTTGTTGGCGAGGTACATGGTCAATATAAAAGTTTATGAACCTCTCGGCCATGTAAATAGTTGCGTTATAATATAGTACTAAATCTTCATGTCTGACTTCGTACTCCCCGCGAACTTGGTTAACGATGAGCTTAGAGTCACCATATGCTTCGAGATTTTTAACGCCAATCTCATGGGCGATTTGCATTCCGATTAAGAGAGCATTGTATTCTACTACATTATTAAAACATGGCTCGTTAATGAGAATGCACGAGGGATTACGTAGTTCTGTGGGGAGACAAGTACTACCCCACTCCTGCTACGACATTTCCTCGCGTACTTTCTTGATGCACCGTCGAAGAAGAGTTGTCATACCTGCCCTTCGAAAGATGTCTGGGTCAAACAAACTTCAGCGACCTCGTCTGGGAGATCTTCATAAAGTTCAATTGCTTTTGGATCTGGATGCTCAGCCAGGAAATCTGCCACCGCTTGCCCCTTCACAGCATTTGCGACAGGAATTGCATCTCATATTGAGAGAGAAATATAGCCCATTTCGCCAACCGACTATTTAGTGAAGATGATTTTATCATAAGCAACCTTAAAGGATTGACTTTTGATATGACATTTATAGTTTGGCCCACCAAGTAGTGTCGCATTTTTTGGACGGCGAACACCATCCATCGGGTTGTACCGATGTTCGGCTCCGATCATGATTCTACTCAGATAGTAGATTGCTTGCTCGTGTCCCGGATCATTATTCTGGGTTAGTAAAACTCCTAAAGAATGATTCATCGCTCAAACGTATATTAGAAAAGCTTTTGCTGACATCGGAGCTATAAGGACAGGCGGTTGCGTAAGGTACCGCTTGATTTCCTCAAACACTTGTTGGCAAACATTGTCCCAAATGAATGAAACATCCTTCTTCATTAATCTGGTGAAGGGTTGGTATCTTCTCGAGAGATTTGAGATAAACCTCCGGATGTATGCTAGTCGCCCTTGTAACCCTCTAAGATCTCTGAGATTCCTTCTCCTGAACAGCGCGGACCTTCTCTGGATCCAGATGGATTCCTTTGGATGTTACAATAAATCCCACGAATTTACCGCTGGTTACCCCCAGAAGGATTTAGTGGGTTTCATCTTCAATTGGTGTGCCCATGTGATCGCCCTTAGCATGGCTTTTTACTGCAATGTCATACGTAGCACTCTACAGTTTTGCGTATATGCTCGTGAAATATTGCATTCATAGCTCTCTGGTATGTTGCCCCCGCGTTCTTTAATCCGAAGGGCATGACAGTATAGCAATACACACACAATGGCGTCCTGAAAGATGTATGCTTTTCACCATCAGGGTACATCTTGATTTGATTGTATCCTGAGAATCCATCTATGAAGGACATTTGTTCAAAACCACACGTGTTGTCAATCACGACATCTGTAATTGGATGGGGGAATTCATCTTTAGGATAAGCCTCATTTAGATCGCGAAAATCAATGCAAATCTGGATCTTCCCATTTTTCTTGATAACAGGGACGATATTGGCTACCCAATCAGGATGTTGCTCCTCCCTGATGAAACCGGAGTTTACGATTTTTTTGACCTCCGACTAGATTGCTTCCATTATTTACAGACGGAACCATCGCTGCTATTGTTTAACTTGTTTCACATCCGGATTGATATTAAGGCGATGCATAGCCATCTGAGGGTCAAGCCCAGGCATATCCTCGTAATTCCAAGCGAAAACATCTATATACTCCCGCACAAGGGATATTAGATCTTCCTTCTCAGAGGGTGATAAGCTTTCACTTATAAAGATGGGCTTAGGATTAACCTTATCTCCCAAATTGACCTGGGTTACATTATCCTCTGTGGGTGGTTCACGTTGCTCGAAGCGAATATCCCATAGAGCGTTTAGGTGTTTGATCCAAGGATTTGTATCTGATTGGATCATTTCTTCATCTCCATCTTTCGGGTGGCTCGTTGAAGCCAGTTTACCGAAAGTTCTTTGAAAATGTTACCGACACTGACATCTGACTCCCACGATCACGTGCCTGATGAACGGTAATGATATAACGACTCTTCAGACTCAGAGGCCGACGAGATTGGAGTTGACACATAGCCCAACCCCCTACGAGTTCGATGATAATAATCGGGGGTCTTCCCTTTTGGAACGAAGGATCGAAGCAGCATTCTCCTTCCTTTACCAAAGTTCAAGCTAGACCATATGCTAAATCGTACCCCCATGTTCTCCATCATTCTGAGTACATTTGGCTCATAATGGGCGAATTGAGGGCTTCATTCTCGCTTTCTGATTCTTCGTGAGGCATTAATTCAGATTTGGTTCTTCCGAAAAGAATTAGTTTTTGGCCTTTGCGCCTTGTTGGGACCATGAATACTGATTCTTGCGCATCGCCGACATCTTGGTACATCATGAGAGATGACTTCACCGGTACATGCAATGATGTCAGTGCATCTATTGCCGACCAGGGGTCATCATCTACATCGTTACTAGTGTCCGACGGGTACTGAATCAGAAGCAAACACAGAAGAGTAAGCCAAATTTAACTCTTCATTAATATTCCACTCGCTTACATCATCGGCGGTGTTATTAACATCGAGCTTATTAATGCTCGTTACAAGTAGATTTAATTCCCAAAGGCACTCTTCTTCCGCCTCTGATTCAGTGTCAGCTTCGTTACTAGAGTCTGGTTCCTCTGGTTGTGGATTCCCATTCGTCTCCAGATAATCCTGGTACAGGAGGGAGTCTGTGAAATAGTTCTCTACCCCTTTAAACGGATGCCTTTTGGCTATTAACGTTCAGACTTTCCCTCCTCCGTCAATATACTTCATGACTTAATGGAGAGTGGAGGGGACGATGGAGTTGCGATGGATCCACGGTCGTCCCAGCAACAAATTGTATGAAGTGTCGGCGTCAATCACATAGCACATCACTTGAGATCTCAGATCCCCAATCTGACATTTGAGTTTGATCTTTCCCATTGGGCGCGTATCATTGGCGTTGAAACCATAGATGATAGTTTGGGTGGCGCTCAATCGGTGGGTGGGGATCCCTAAGTGTTGCATGACCCGATGAGGCATAATGCTCAATGCGAAACCTGAATCTACTTGAATGCGGCTCACTTCAGACGATTCAATATACCCTGTGAAGTACAGGGGCCTATCATGTTTCTCTTTGACCTGCATGTCATCTTGCGTGAAGGTAATGTAGGGGGCATTTTGAGCGGCGTGGAGACAATCTTCCTTATTTTTCTCCTATGGTTCCGCCGGGATCTGGTCATAAAGACCTCAACATCGGCTAGAGCGTCTCTTGTTGACTTCGGATAGTCCTAGGAGCTCGTAAAGAGTGATCATGGCTAGAATGTTGGCCAGTTGAGCCTTTCCTCTCTCCGTTTCCTTCTCTGTCTCCCGTTCTCTTTCTCTGTTCTTTTCCTCTTTATTTTCTCTCTTGAATGCAAAGTTTCAAACAACTTTTCTGCTTGCCTGCTACCAATCCCTCCCTCTGATTTCTTGTCTCTCTGTCCTTTACTTAATTCCCTTTCGACAACCAATAATCCAACTCAACTCTATAGCGCCCCCTTCCACGGTACCTCCACTCCTTCAACAACCCACCAACAAATCAAGCTCGCCATTCTCCTTTATCCACAACCTGCAAGCATCAAACAGCAACATGCAAACATCAAGCGTTCATTTCTCCTTTCCGCATAACTTGCAGACATCAGGATCAAGATCATCACAATAAGGTACAACAATACCAAACAACAGCAACATCAATCACTTGATCAAAACCAGAAGACCAACAACAAGCAAGATCAACAGAATACCAGTTCACTGAAACAAGCTTCTCTGTAGGACTTGTTGAAGTCCGCGACAGTGTTCTTTTGAAGTTGAGAGCTTAACAAAAGCTTGACTGAAACAACTACAGATTTAAGGAAGGTTCACAAGCAATAAAGCTACAAGACGGATTCTGAAGTTACTTATCTGTGAGTTTTATTTCAAAACAATCTAATTATTAGTTAGATTTCGCATCAGTTAAATCATCTCTATAATATTATCTTTATTTCATATTCTCCACTATATCGTGAGATGTGTGAATCTGCAACTTGTGATTACTTAGATTTGGTATTGACGTTAGAACTTGTCATGCATAATATAGATATTGTAATTAGATTTAATTGAGAATAGAAATGTTCAAACCAAGCATGTAGTACTTTGTTAAAACCCATCTGTTTGACATTATTAGTTTTCAATTATTTTCTTACCAAAGATCTTTTTGTTTGGTGAAACGTAGCGAACTCGAGTAAATCACTGGTTTCCTAGATGGCATGCACACACCGTTTCATCATCTTTTCATTCAGAAGAGACATTACTCTCTGTTTCATTCTCTTGTTGCACCACCATCTCTTCTTTCACGACCTCTTTCTAATCTAAATGAGGTAGCACTTCTGACATAGACATGAAAATGGAGCAAGAATCAACAAAAGAAATAAAAGCATGGAACAAATCAAATGAGCATAGAAACAAATTTGGACAAAAGAAATAAAAGTATGATACAAATCAAATGAGCATAGGAATCAAATTTGGTACCAAGAATGAGAAGTACAATTCTCAATAGCCTTGCAGAAGGCAATCAAGCTATCATGATCAGATATAGGAACAAGCTCCCCATGAGTCAGAACGTAAAGAGAGATCAACACACAGGACTTTTCCTTCATCTTGTATGCTCCTATATAGTTTGCAATATTCAGTGGCAATGATTCCTTTATCTGCAAATTTTTTGTGACACTTTGACCACTGCTTTACCTCCTTCCCATCCAACTCATCTAGAAGTATAGCCTGTTAGACTTATTATGTTTTAAAGTCTAATTTATTTTGGGCCTAATCAAGTCAATTGGATATTTGCACCCGCCCACTTAACCTATGTTGTTTGACCCAATAAAGAATTGATCAAACCTAAATGGTTTGGGTCTAAACACGTTTTCAATTACACTTAGCCATGAGTGTATTTAAATTAGAATGTGGGACTCATCTAAACGTGTGGAACTCGTGTTATAAATCAAGGGCCTAGATCTATGATGAGTTGAACTAGGGTTTCTTGATGCTATATATATCATGAGTAGGGTTCCCTCTCCACCAACAAGAATAATCATCTCTCTTAGAGGCCTCTCATCTCCTCTAAGGATAAAGAAGAGAACTTGGTGGCTGGAGAGAAGAATCCTCTCCTTCAACCCGGCGTCCTCGAGATCGTGCAACCTTCGGCATCCTCTTCGTAATGGAATCAGGTATGCCTAAAACCCTCTTTCCCTTTGATCATGATAAAGAGGCTTACAGTATATGTAGATCTTGTATGGAATAAATTTAGATCTAACAATTGGTATCAGAGCCTCCTCTTTATCAGATCATCGGGATATAAAGTAATAACCTTTTGATCTCGTTTTATGAAAATTATGAATCTCTTTATTTAATTCAATAAAGATTATTTTTGTGTCTCAAGTAATTGAATTAAATTGGAGATGATTAAATTAAATTCATGTATATATTTTTTTATGGTTTAAATCTGTGTGTTATTATTATTTTGATTCTTAAAAAAAAAAAATCTGTGGCCTGTCTGCATGCAGGCGCTTGCAGGCGCCTGCATGCAATGAATATCAAAAAAAAAAAAATGTGGCTGGCCGCATGCATGCAGGGAAGCCCTTAAAGTATATTAAAAAAAAAAATTGGTTAATTATTTAGGGTTTCCTTAATTTGGGATTATGAGATTAATTAGAATTAAGAATTTAGAGATTGAATTTTACTCTAATAAAGAAACCTACTACTAATTAATCTCATATTAAATTTCAATTGGGATTGTTGAGATTGATTTGGGTGTTGTGATTGAGATATAATTCTAGTCTATTAAGGATATTTTGGGGTAGAATTCTACTCAAATAAAAAAACCTAATCTCAATCAATCTCACATTAAGCTAATTGGGTTTTATTCAGTTTATTTAAACCCGACCTATTAAGGAAACACAAACCCATAAGTTAACCATTGCGGGTCGGGTCTGATTCAGACCCGATAAGCACTGCAGACCCGTTTTGCCAATAGAAACTTCAATTAGCCGTTACGGGCTCATACGACCTCTGTTTTGGGCATGTAAACAGCCGTTTCGAAGCTCTTGACGAGCACTACAGTATTACAGGAACTATACATGACAAAACAGTAGTTAGTTGACATAGAGAAGGCATTGAAGTGTTTGTTTATCATGGTTATGTGTACCCTTACATGCTTCCGCTGCATCATCAATATTTTATTGCTTATATTATCTTGCATGATGAATATTGGTGTTTATTACAGTTAATAACACACAGATAAAGATATATACATGTTCAAACTAAAGAATTTATAAAAGAGCTTATTTAATTGCGTATGTAGTTCATGCGGACAATAGCCGGCCCAAAGGAAGACTATTGTTTGGCCGAATTATGTACGGCGTCGGATACTTGATGTGGGTAATGCAAGTGGGAGAACCTTGATGTGTGGTAATCGGCCCAAAGGAAGGTTGTCACACTATTGGCCCATATTGCATTACCCTCATCAACTAGTCCGATAGCGGAACAAGAATATAGATGCATAAATTTGTGTGGCCCATGCGTGTGGCAATCGGCCCAAAGGAAGGTTGTCATTATGGCCGGGTCATTACATATATTATATGGCCAATATAGATTACTTAAACTTTAGGAGCAATCCTATAAAGTGACAGTCGGCCCAAAGGAAGGCTGTTCTCTTACATAGGACCTAGACTTTAGGATATCTATATTGGGCCAGTACAGTGTTGGCATATAGAGACACAACTTGTTCTGAAAGTTTAACCGGCAGCTCTATCGGTTAAACTGGTTGCATTTTCTGAAATTCATTTTTTTTATGGCTATTACAGTAGAATTTTATTAAATGCAATGTTTATGTTAACTGATGAGAAATTGTGCATTTATGTAGTTTAAATTGAATGGTACAAACTTTAAGAAGTGGTAAGACCACGTAAATGATCGTTCTTGAATTCATGCACCTAGAGTACACCTTAAAGATTGATGGATCTCTACTATCACTAATAAAAGTTCAGTAAAGAAAAGGTAAATTATGGTAAGTGGGAGAGATCTTACAAGAGGTGTCTAATGGTCATAAAGTACACTATTCCTATAACTATTAGAAGTGCTATGCCCGATAAAGTCAGCGCTCACTTAGCGTCTAGGGTAAACTTCTAATAAGAAAAGGAAAGTGAAACTAAATGGAGGAACATAAACACTACTACAGTGGCTGATCCTAAGTGGCAAAAGTGCAGAAAAAGTAGCCTAAGGTCATTGCATACTTCTTCTGTAAGAAAGTAAGCCACCTTAAGTAGGAATGCATAAAGTATCAGAAATGGCTATTTAGCGGGTATATCTCATATTTATGTTTGTTCTGAGATTAATATAGCTTTAGTGCCACTTTATAATTATGAATAGATAATTCACATAAGCGATTCAATGCAGAACTTCCAAACCCAAAGGAGGCCCAGCCCAGCTGAGCGATACGTATACATGGGTGATGGAAATAAAATTGCAATTAAAGCTATTGGAGTTTGTAGCTTAAATTAGATTCTGATTTTTGGTTTTAGATTTGGATGAGACTTTATATGTACCGTCCTTTTAGGCGGAATCATATTTCTATTTCATTTGTTAGACAGATCTAGTTTTACTGTCACTCTTGATAATGAAATGCTTAGTCTACTTTCTAAATCTAAAGTTGTTGGTTCTAGAATTCTGATTGATGACTATATAAATTGAAACTTCATGCTTTATATACTGAATCTTTATATGTGAATAGCATAGGCACTAAGCGAAAATTAATTAAAGAAATATTAAGAAGTTAGGTACTAAACAGAGTTCAGGATATCTTAAATTTGGTGTATATATAGACATTTGTGGTCCATTCCCTACAGCTTCTTAGAATGGTCATGAATATTTCATCACTTTTACAGACAATTACTCTCGTTATGGGTACCTATACTTGTTCCATGAGAAATCCCAATCATTGGACATGTTTAAAGCCGTTAGATCTGATCATGGTGGTGAGTACTATGAAAGATATGACGAATCAGGTAAATGTCTAAAATCATTTGTCAATTTCTGAAAGAGTGGTATTGTCGCTTAGTATACCATATCAGGGACACTTCGTCAAAATGGTATTGCTGAGAGATAAAATCACACTAAAGGATATGATTGGGAGTATGATAGCTCACACTACTCTACCAGAGTTATTATATAGTGAAGCCTTAAAGATGGTTGTCACCTCCTTAATAGAGTACCTAGCAAAACAGTAACTAAAACCCTATATGAGTTATGGACTGGGAAATCTCTCAGTATTAGGCATCTACATGTTTGGGTTGTCCAGCGGAAGCTCGGCCATATATACCATATGAGAAGAAGTTGGACTCAAGGACAGTTAGCTGTTTATTCGTAGGGTATTCTGAGAGGTATAAAGGCTTTAAGTTTTATTGTCCCTCCACTAAGAACATAAAGACGGATTGCTAAAATTTTTGAGAATATTCGGAACAGTGGGAGTCAACTACATAAAGATTTCATATTTAAGAAAGAACATATTGTTATACCCATGACAATTGTTCCAAATGATAAAGTAGTTGTTCCACTTCAAGATGAAAATACAGTTGCATCCTTACAAGATACATATACAGTTCATCCTGAAGTAGATCATGCTGGTGAGGTAGAAACTGAAAATTCTCAACCACAAGTGCCTAGGAGATCAACTAGGAAGAGGAGATCAGTCATTACAAATGACTATATAGTTTATCTCCAATAGTATGAGTTTGACATAAGGCTAGAGGATGACCCCACATCCTTAAATGAGGCCAAACTCAACATTCACTCCAGTAAGTGGTCAAATGCTATGAAAGACGAGTTAAAATCCACAAAGGACAATGATGTTTGGGATTTAGTAAGAGTTGCCTAAAGGAAAGAAACCGATTGGTTGTAAATGAGTATTCAAAACCAAGCGAGATTCGAAAGGTAATGTCAAAAGGTATAAGGCACATCTTGTCATAAAGGGATTCACTCAAAAAAGGGCATTGACTAATATAAGGAGACTTTCTCCCTAGTTTTCATGAAGCATTCTTTTAAGATTATTATGGCACTAGTGGTTCACTTTGACCTGAAGTTATACCAAATGGATGTTAAGATTGCCTTTCTTAATGGTAGCATTGAGAAGGAAATCTGTATGGTGCAACCAGAAAGTTTTAAAGTGAAGGTTTCATAATATTTGGTTTGCAAATAAAGAAATTCATTTATGGTTTAAAGCAAGCATCCCGTCAATAGTATTTGAAATTTGATCAAGTAATCTCCGACTTTGATTTTAAGGAAAATATAGTTGATCAATGTATTTACCATAAATTTAAAGGGAGTAGATTTATATTTCTTGTGCTATATGTGGATGACATTCTATTAGCAAGTAACGATATAGATTTTCTACTTGAGACCAAGAGTTTTTTTCTCAAAGAATTTTGAGATGAAAGATCTTGGAGACGCTTCTTTTGTGATAGGCATCCAGATTCAACGTGACAGGACACGTGGAATATTAGGTTTATCACAAAAGGCCTATATCGATAAAGTGCTAGATAGATATGGCATGAAGAATTGCTCTTTGGGTGATGCGCCTGTCACTAAGGGAGATAAGTTAAGTCTACTCTAATGTCCCAAGAATGATCTACGGAAAGAGCAAATGAAAGACATTCCATATGCATTGGCGGTTGGATGTCTGATGTGTGCTCAAGTTTGTACCCATCCAGAATAGCATATACCATTGAGAAACTTGACAGAAACTTGATCAATCATGGGATTGATCTCTGAAAGACTGTCAAGAAGGTAATGCGATATCAATAGAAGACTACATGAAATCTGATCAGTTGCAGCTGATCGGATACACAGATTCAGATTATGCTGTATGTATCGACAATAGGAAGTCCACTTCATGTTATATTTTCCTTATTGTAGGAAGATGGTGGATTTAGTCGAGAGGCCATTACAGCTACACTGTGATAATAAGAGCTATAGAGCTCTACTACAATAGTGACAAGAGTTCAGTAAAGTCGAAGCATATCGACATCAAGTTTCTTGTCATCAATGATAAAGTTCAGAATCATATTTTGTCTGTTTGATAGTGATGACACTATTCTTAACATTACAGATCCACTCATTAAAGACTTTCACCTAAAGTATTCTTAGAGCATATTGCTCATATGGGGATGACTAGTCATTATGATATCCTGATTTTGTGGGAGTGGATAATTTTATGTAACAGACATTATTTCTAAGTGCACTTTATGGATATTTGTTGATTCTGATAAATAAATTTATAACTGCTTTTTCTAAAGTTTACTTTTGCGCATTTGAGTTTGTTGAATTAGCAGTTAGACTCGTTGGAGTCATAAAGTGAGACTCGTTGGAGTCATAAGGCTAGACTCGTTGGAGTCATAAAGTGGAAACCAGTTGGAATTGTACCTTATTTGATCAGAGGACATTTCCATGCCACACGTCCACATTTGATCTATGTCGTTAGGGGTTCTGAAACTTGTGATGTGGAAGGTCCTACCTCGATTATACAGAAGGTAACGACCGCCATGTTCGGTGGCAGGGCACTTAATGGACCAGATTGTTCTGAAACGTGGTTTGTCGGCGGTTAAAGTTTTGACGTCATAAAGTTATGCATAATATCTATTCAGTATGACTTGCTTGGCCCAAGTGGGAGATTGTTAGACTTATTATGTTTTAAAGTCTAATTTATTTTGGGCCTAATCAAGTCAATTGGATATTTGCACCCGCCCACTTAACCTATGTTGTTTGACCCAATAAAGAATTGATCAAACCTAAATGGTTTGGGTCTAGACACGTTTTCAATTACACTTAGCCATGAGTGTATTTAAATTAGAATGTGGGACTCATCTACACGTGTGGAACTCGTGTTATAAATCAGGGCCTAGATCTATGATGAGTTGAACTAGGGTTTCTTGATGCTATATATATCATGAGTAGGGTTCCCTCTCCACCAACAAGAATAATCATCTCTCTCTTAGAGGCCTCTCATCTCCTCTAAGGATAAAGAAGAGAACTTGGTGGCTGGAGAGAAGAATCCTCTCCTTCAACCCGGCGTCCTCGAGATCGTGCAACCTTCGGCATCCTCTTCGTAATGGAATCAGGTATGCCTAAAACCCTCTTTCCCTTTGATCATGATAAAGAGCCTTACAGTATATGTAGATCTTGTATGGAATAAATTTAGATCTAACATAGCCTCCGCCTCTGTTAATGCATACCACTCACTTGAATACTTTTGGGCAAGATTATGAGACCCCTCCCAGGAGATAACATGTTGAAAATAGTACGCCTCAGGTAGAAAAACTGTTGTTGGTCCTCCTAGCACGTGTGAATGTGCCATAGCAATCTCGGATCTCAAATCTCCCAAAAAGATCAGAATTGCTAGCTTCTCATATTTTATCTTCATCTACTTCAATCAATTTAAGAATAATATGACATCCGACTCCTTATATATCTTATTGAAATCTTCATAGTCCTAAGCTTGTCTGGTTCTCCTACAGATTCTGAAACATATCATAAAAAGACATCAAAATCTTTAGGGAGATTATTCTTCCCTAAATAAAACACAAAAAGATACTCCCATACATCTCTCATAGTGCATGTATGAATGACCGAATCCATGACCAAATGATCCATTCACTGATAGTTTGGCTGTAGATCATAGCATCATTGCGCTTCCATTCATCTCTTTGCCTCTTCCTGTCATATTCATCTCTACAACTCTTCGGCACAGTAAAAAATAACTCCATTCAATTTCCTCTCACTGATCTTATCAGATAATTTCCAGTACAAAGTTGTTGTTCCCCTTATTGACAATTATTCCAACAAATCCAAGAAAAGAATCCTCCTCAGAAATAGAAATCCAAATTCTAAATACTTTAAAATCCAATCACATAAATCTACCTTGGATCATAAAAGAAACATAAGCAAACCAAATGACCAAAGACTGCAAAACAATTCAAGTTGTTATTTTTTTTGTTTGTTTCTACTCTTTCTTTAGAAAGAGAAAAACTCATAATATGATCTTGAAACAACGTTGGATTGGGGTCATATTGATCTAAGTAGTAACAGAATTTGATCGATGATGCCACAGGTCAGAGGTAATAGTAGAACAGCCCTGTGAGGTTGTTGGTGCTGATGAACAGTGACGACGACCTTAAACCTGACGGTGATACATGCAATCAGATCAGGATTAGGATTAAAGTTAGACGAGAGAGAGAAATTGATAAAGAGAAGAGATAAAGAGTTAATAGAATTATAAATATAGCTATTTTACATTTTTTAAAAAGCCTCTATACATATCTTAATTTCTTAACAACGGTAGACATGAACTATATGAATATACTACAGATTTGAACGGGAAACCAAATGAGACACTTGACAAATTCAAAGAGTAAACCTAATTAGAAAGCTTGGAACTCATGGGGATTTGCACGAGTTGCCAACAAGAAATCTTAAAAGAAAATATGTGGATTCTAAAAGCAAAATAGTTGGAAATCCTAAAGAGGGTCCATAGCAGCTATGTTTTAACAAAAATGCCATTTTAAGTCAAAGGAAACTTTAGGATATATATATATATATATATATATATATATATATATATATATATATATATATATATATATATATATATATGAGATATGTAATAGAAAATTTGGGAAATATTTTAATTAAAAGCATATGATACACATATTTACAAGAATTTGCCTAAATGAAAAGATAACATATATAGCATTTGTACAAAATAAACTTGTCAAAAGTTTCCATAAGTTTCGACAAGGTTTCCCAATTAAAATGCATGTTTCTCCAATGTTTCTAGTGCATATCAAGGACATCAAGGTAATATTTAGCCCTAAATTCATAAACCATTCCTCACAAATGAATTCGTCAAAAGTTCCAACTGAGTTCCCATAATTTTTCAACAAGGTTTCCCCAGTACAACACATGAACTTTCCACTGTTTTTAGTTATGTTTGAACATCAAGGAAATTTCCCTTTTGTTCCTAATCCATCTTACAAGCATTTTTCATGTTACTTTCTGTAACCCAGAAGATTCATTAGGTTCCAAGTGCATCCATCGTTCCACGAAATTATGTACACCCCCTCAGAGAGAGAGAGAGAGAGAGAGAGAGAGAGAGAGAGAGAGAGTAGCTATGGTTCATCTGGATCAAGAGATTTCAAGTAGCTATGGTTCGTCTGGGTCAATACCATTAAATCTTTGTCCTTACTCTAAAGCACATTAAATCATCAACAAAAGCTCTAATACAATGATAAAGTTTGTCCATTTTGGTAATTTGAGAAAGTCTAACCTCCTCTTTACTCCAATTGGGAGTGGTTTTTGGCATTCTTGTAGATAGCTTTTGATTTCTATAACTTCATTTGTTGAGATTTCTTTCTTGTCATTTATTGTTGCCTCTATTTTGATCTAGAAAGCATGGACACTTCTTAGGGATCATATATCTGTAGAATTTAGGATACACTAAACATGGAGAAGAGAGATTAGGATTACCTCAGCAGAAGCAATAGTAGAGGTATACTCAATCCCGCTCCTTGTCGTTGTCTCGATCCTCGATGGTTGGTGAACATTTCAAGAATGACCACCCTTAAATTCACAGCTCAAGTACCCAATGGAAACTCCTTGTGAAATGAGGTAGAGGAGATGAGGATTTTTTTTGGGTGAAAGAAAATCATTTCACATTCAAGTTCTCATTGGATTGTATAGTTGTTAGGAGAGAGTTGTAATCCTCATCTTCAACCAACAATAACTAACAAGTTCCAGATCAATCTTGATTTGAAATTGAAATCAAGGTTATTTTATCTTATCCCCGTTAGATCTTTCTTCAATGCTTATTGGGTCTAGTCTGCTATGGGCGCCCAATAAAGCCCCAACCCATCCTAGGGGTCTTTTATTCCAACATACTACCCTACATCTTCTCACATAGAGACACTTATGAGACATGTCAAACATGCAAAATCCATATCAAACTCAGAAGACATAAATGCTTTCAAGTACACATTGGAGTGCGTGACTTTTTACATAATTCAAAAAGCGCACGTCAAACACATGAGCCATGCAACTTAAAACAGACAAGACCCTTTCAAACATTATCCTAACATGATTTAGAATGTAACCAAACATGAGAGGGGCATCATCAAATTTTGTTCGGCTAGATGTTGGATTGGGATTTCATGTTTTGTTTTCCTATTTCAATTGCTTGGTTTTAGAATCTATATACTATGGTCATTAATGTTTTAGTTGTCTTATAGTAAAATGTGTTGTAATCACTGTGTTTATTGTGTTTATGCCTCTCTAAATGTTTTAGAATTCTAGAACGTACATATTTTAATTCCTAAGTTTTTAATTTGTCCTTCATTTAACCTTAAAAAAATGTTGTGATTACTAGGGGTTATTCTCCCTCCCGCTTTCCCAAAATAAGGTTCTAGCTTGCCACTTAAAAAACCAAGTTCTAATCATGAGGTGTATGTACATACATTGTGTCTGCGTGCGCGCGTGTGTGAGTGTGATATGCATCCCTTATGCGGTTTTCAAGTTTGATTACCTTCTTCCACTTTGAGCATTTCTCTTAGAACTTAGAAATTGACTTGGGCATTGAGCTCTAGGTTTAACCATTCTCAAGAAGAAATACAGAACAAATAGAAATTTAGGGGGGGGAAACCCTAACTAGCACAATATCATTGCACGCCTTAAAACACAAAAAACTGTCCATCCGCCAGCACTTTGGTGTATCTGATACATTTGCGAATTAGTTTCTGATTCCAAATGGGAACTACAAATATGCTCTAATTTCTTGATGCCATTGAGTAGCCTACACAATAATCAATTTCCATTCCCTATTCCAACAAATTAAACTAAGGGAACGATTCTTAATTGAGATGGATCAAATAAAAGGCTGACAAAGCTTAATAAAAAAAAAATTGATTACTAGAAAGAAAGAGGGAGAGAACGAACTAACTGATGGGGCAAAGTGACGAGAGAGAAAGCCAGAGACGGATCACTGCGGACTGCTGCTCCCATTGAATTGAAATCCTCCACCTTCTTGTCTTCTCCTTGTGCTAACCCTAGCACTAGCTCTCCCTCCTCACTCTCCATTGCTCACTCTCTTCTTTCTGTTTTGTTAAATTTTTCTCCTCGATTTTTGAGCCAAAAGACGCGAACTTGAGAAGAGTAACTGTGGGCCAGATCCAGACAACAAACTTTTAAGAGGACCCAATTGTCAATGAACAGCCCACTATCCATGAGCCAGCTCAGACCCGACCCGAACCCGACCGCCAGCAAGCCACCAAACCCCATGCCTCGTCACATGCACCTCACATGGCCCCCGGAACAAACCGCCGCTCTCCAATTCGCTGCAAATGCCACACTTCAAATATTTCCTACATCCTGCCTCTGCTAGCAACCACGTGCCCCCTGCACACTCATGGGTAGACCCAATCACAGTTCAATACGAACCGTCGAACGAACCGGGAACCAGTAGTCAAGAACAGAAACCGGCCGCCGCCGTCGGCTCCGCGGTTCTAAACTGAATCGGAACCGGCTGCCCATGTGTCTGGTCCTGAACCCTTTTTTTTTTTTCCCTGGGCTCAGCCTAGCCTGGCCTGGGCCGGCCCATGCCATGGTCCCAAGAGGTCAGAAGCCAGGCCTAATTTAAAGAAAATAATTTTTTTTGCCCCTTGCAAGTTTCAAACCGCGACCTTCGAGTTATGAGCATGACGCTCTAACTAACTGAGCTAATATGCAGTTTGGTTAGAGTGTTCAGTTATATATATTAATACCCTTCCATGGATTAGTGTTTAAAAAAATCAAACAGGAACTAACATCGGAACTGAAATCGACCTGCCCTGGTCCAGTTTTGATTCCTCCGACCCTCAAATTGGAACTGGACCCGACCGGCCCCGCTCCGATTTTGGTTCTTCCGATTTCGGAATTGGGAACCGCCGGTTCCGGAAGTCGAATCTACTAACAGGCCCAACTGCTCACTTCTGATCAGGCTACGAAAATTGCAGCATGACGTGTGTCGCGCAGGAGCTGCTAACTCTCCGCACTGCTACCAGCTGGCACTATCTGACGCGCCCAGAACCACACCCAGAATCCCCCATCTGTTGGAACTTGATTTTGATGATACATTTGTGAAGCCATGTCATTGGAGCTCTATCTCACAAACTTATACAAGAGTCCTACATGCTCAAGACATCTCAAGGACAATGGCTATAGATATGTATTGTTATGTTTATTAGAATGTTAAAAACCTTGAACACACACACACACATCATAAGCCCTTGTAGTTGACTTATACATTTAATTAGTCGACTTATAACAGCTATAGTCGACTAATCCATAACTATAGTCGACTTAGTGTTGATTTAGATGCATACCAACTCTCTGTTTCTGACCTGTATGTACTATGTAACACCCCGCTCCCGGAATACATGCTTAATTGCGTATTCAGATTTTTCAGTCATATTTTTTCAATTTACTTTCTGTATTTGTTTTGTATTATGAGATACTTACATGATCGTTTTGCCTTGGATCTGGATTCGTGAACTCGGAGTCAGCCCTAATCTGAACCGGGAACCCGATCCTAGTGAGTTGCTCGATTTGATCTTTTCACTATTCCAATTTGACCGATTTCAGTTTTAAACATCATTTTCTAATATTTTAGATTTTCTATGATTTTCTGAAATTTTTCAGAATTAAATTGAAATTCTTCAAAACCGGGGTCGACCGATACCGCTGACCGATTCTCGGATTTTTAATTTACAAACGGAGTTGAATTTTAAGAAATGGCTTTCCTATAACTTCTTAAAATCACATTTTCTATCTAAATACTTTTTCTGAGAATTTTCTGAATTTATCGAAATTCTACTGGATTAGGTGTCGGCCAGTCTCACTGGTTGATTCCAGGAATTTTAAATTATAATTGGAATCAAATTTCTGAATTCCGCTTTCATATTACTTCTTAGAATTATATTTTCTCTTTTCAGGCTTTTTCTGAAATTTTTCAGATTTTATCAAAAATCCGGCCTACCCGGTGTAGACACCGTCCACAGTGGATTCCGGGATTTTTATCTTGAAAATAAGATTGAATTTATGAAAACCAATTTCACTAAAATCTTTTTATAATATTTATTATTTTTTTGAATTTTTGGGAAGCTTTCCAAGCTACTTTATTTTTAGGACTTTTCCGGAGTTTTCGGTGTTTTCCCAGATACCGGAATAGTTCCCAGATATTTTCCACTTTTTCTCTCCTCGCTAGACGCGAGTTTCACCAACGTAGGATTCTGCATTTAATACAGAGATCCTCTCCATACTGCATTTAATGCATTTCAGATCAACTCCAATCATATCATTATGACTTTGTCCTTTATGTCAAACGCGAAACTCGCGTTTATTCTCCTGGACGCGGATTTTTCTCCGCGTCCAGTTCATTTGGTCCAGACGCGGATTCTTCTCTGGTGGACGCAGCAATTGGAATGAGACATAAGTCTCATTATATTAAAGGTATTCCCAAGTCAAACTTGTAATCATTTATTCCCATATATATATATATATACCCCACCTTTCCTTCTTTCTCTCTCTTTCATATTTCCCTTCCTTCTCCACTTTTCCAGCAAACGAAACAGCAACCCAACTCCCCTTGGCCGGCCACCACTTCTCCATTTCCACCACCATTTCTCCACCATTTCTCCCTCCATTTTCACCACCAACACCACCACCTCATTCTCCTCCATCTCCTCTTTCATTTCAACAACAACAACAACCACAACACCATCTTCTCCACCTTCTTCTTCCTCTCCTTTCCACCAAAACACCCCATTCTCACCACCACCTTCTCCACCATCTCTACCACCATATACTCCCCTTGGCCACCACGGATCACGCCATCTTTCTCTCCTCGGAATACTCTTTCTAACGAGGTATAGCTTCGCTCTCCGAAGCCTCGTTTTCAAAACTCCATTTCCCCATTTTGAACTATACTTGCACCCTCTAGATTTGTTAGGTTTGGAGCTTTAACCATCATCTCCGGCCAACTCCGGCCAATCTCCGGCCGCCGCCGGTGACCACCGGCCATCGCCGGCCATCCTCCCTTCCTCTTTTCATTCTTTCCTTTCCTTCTTTCTTTCTTTTCCTTCTTTCTTTCTTTTCCTTCTTTTTTTCCTTTCCTTTCCCTTTTCATTTCCTTTTCTTCTCTGATTTCCCTCACTCTTTCCCTGCGTCTCACTCTCCCTCTTTCCCTGTCTCTCTCTTTCTTTCTGTTGATTTCTAGACGCGGATTTTACCTCTGCGTCCAAATAGTTATTTAACGCGACCTTCGCTTTCTTATATCAACGCAACGCGGAGTTCATGCTCGCGTCTGCGTTCTCCTCGTGTCCTTGCTAGAACGCGGGTCTCAAACCCCGCGTTTGTGACATCCCTGCAACGCTATTTCCCGCGTCTGCTATTTCTCGCGTCTGCTTTTCCCGCGTCTCCATTCTCTCTCCTCTTGATTCATTCTCTCTCCTCTCTCTCATTCTCTTTCTCTCTCTTGATTTTCTCCTCTCTCTATCACTTTCCCTTTAAACGCGTTGACGCGTTCATTTCCTGGATTCCGGAGATCGGGGATTTCACTGTGTTTTCTAAAGATTTAGGCGAGTGTTCTCGCTTTCTCATTGGACTTTCCCGCATCGTCGGGTTGACTTGCATAACATTATGTATTTATATCGGTGTTCTCGTTTGGTATTGTGATGTCATACTTGTTAAATTAACTGTCGAAATACACCTGTCTGTATCGTACTTGACACCTGATATGCTGCAACTTGGCACCTGTTCCTTATTATGACATGACTTATTACCTGTCACCTTGTCATTGGCATGTTGAGACCTTATACTTGTTATGATTACCTTTCTACTCATGATTATCACATTACGGGAATGTAGAACTTGATCTCTTGTTATGAGCTCCAGTTATGCTTGTAATGTACTCCTGTTATGACCAGTTATGATCCTACTTATTCCCGTAATCCGATAATTATGTTAATAAGCCATAAAAAAGGATAACTTGCACGGGGAATGGGAGGAAGTGATGGATGCCGGTATGATGCCTTGCTTTTAGTAATGGAATACAAAACTGACGATTCGTGTTAGGGGATTTCAGGCCCCCAGAAGATGCGTGTTAGGGGGATTTAAGCCCCCAATGGCTGTGTCCCGGGCGGACGGGAACTACTATAAGTATGAGTTATCAGTTCTTCATCAGCTTCTAATAACCAACCTCAACTTACTTATATATGGATGTATGTGTGTTGAGATGTACACCGGGACACATACCTAGATATATGGGTCGGGCGAGTAATAATAATAAAATGCCAAGAGTATAGCTTGCCTTGTTGTCCTACAACTTGGTTATTCCACTTGTTTCGTCACAATTGCATTCGCCAGGTTTTACTTCGGATTTTCAGATTTATGATTATTATATTATACCTGTTCATGTCCTGCCTTTTTCACTTATATTCTATTCCACAGTCTCCTATTCTTATCTTATCATATCATGAGTAGTTCCGCTTGGTATCACTTGTTATGTATCTACTTGCTTCTGCATGCTTATGCTCACGACACGGTTTTCAATGCATGTTTATGATTCGGTTTTATCGATACACATGTGCTTATCCTTGTACGCCATCTGGCTTTCGCCTCACCACTCGCCTGGGGAGTTCTGACTCCTCTGGATCCTCATGTCCAGGTCCTGGAGCTTGGACCGAAGGGGACCATCTTGCTGAGGACCAAGCCTACTTCTGTGGAGCAGACAGATCAACTGTAGCTCCAGTCCTATCCTTGCTTCCCCTTGTTGGCTCGCGGCTTCTCCAGTTATCTCGTGAGCGCCCTTTTGTACTGTTCATATATGTACATTCCCTTTGTGTTCTCGCATTTGCGCTTATCAGGTGATGTAATATTATTGTAATATTTATCACCTCTGGTGATAACTTTGTAATTGTACTCATATGTTGGAATGTATAATGTACCACTTGCTTCCGTACTCTGATTCTTGCCTGTACTGATGCTTAGCGTATATACGTGAGGGTATTTCTGACCTACGTATATACATTGCAGTGACGTCTCCGTACCCGCAGGATCGGGGCGTTACATACTATTTGTCGACTTATCAATCTTTATAGTCGACTAATATATGTCCTAGTCGACTTATACTTTCTTCTGGTCGACTATATTCAGTTTTCAGAAAACATGTCTTTTGTTTCAGTCATGCCTTAGTCGACTTGGTCCCTTTATTTGTCGACTAATATAGGCAAAATCAATACCCTAGTCGACTAACCCCCAACCCTAGTCGACTAATGGCAGTTTCTAACTGTTGGACAGTTTCTGATTTCTGGTGTTTTATCCAACATTTCAATATTCAAATTTGTCCTGATAACTACCCTAACTGACTATAGATTTCAGCTATAATAGGGATGTTGTCCTAAGCTAAACACACCAATTAAAATCAATAGTTTTCTGCCCAAAAACTCTGTTCAAAAATCTGTTTTTCAGAAACTGTTTCCACTTTCAATTCTTCACTCAAATTCCTACCTTTTAGTTAAGATTTCTGAGAGTCCACCTATAAGAGCCCTTGTTCACGATTACATACAGATTCAAGGCTTATAGGATTGATTGTATTCATTCAAAGAGAAAGTTTGTACAAGAACGTCTTCGGGTTGAAGAGAGGTTGTACAAGGTGTTGTGGTCTTCTTAGTTTGTAAGAAGAGTTGTATACATTTGGCAAAGTGGATTTGGCAAGTGGTATATAAGGTGTTGATTTTAGGTGTACAAAATCAAAGATAAAAAGAAAATCTCAAGCGGGTGGCTTGGGGACTGGGTGTAGGTCAAGAGGACCGAATTCGAATAAATCTCTTCTGTTTGCGTTTGCTTTCTTTTCTGAGATTTATTTTCTTATTTACAAGTTCTTTATATTTAACGCTAATATCTTTGTTTAAGTATTGACGTATATTTTTAGATTCTACAATTGGTATCAAGATCGGAACCAACACCATCCCCCCATTGGCTTTTTATTTGTTATTTTTTTATTATTTTTTTTATATTTTTTGTTGAAGCTAAAGGTTCCTCCTTTTCCACGTCACTCTCCTCTATTTGTGCCGCTACAGTCAGCAAAAAACTGTGGACTTTTCTTACTATTTTCGTTTTTACGTGGGTTCCGAAAAGAGCTTTTGAGTTGCCCTTTTTAGCTCCTTCACCTCTAATTTGGAAAATGACTCGTGAAATTTTTTGTGTGGATAATGGAGACCGAGCACTGGGGAAGACGTGGGTTGGCTGAAATCCATGCATTTATTTCTTGTCTTTTGTTTATGTGCTCACTAGGTCAAGTCACAGTGTTTCGTGGTGGAAAAAAGAGAGGGAGTGGGTATAAAATGTGTGGGGGGCTCTACCTTGGTCTTTAATAATCAGAGACGCCATTGATTGAAGAAGGTGAAGCATTGCTCATTTTAGCAAATGGGTTTTTGTTTTTGTTTCGTATTCAATTCACTGAAGCTTAATGTCTCGTTTTTCTTTGAAGGAACCCAGGTGTTTAATGTTTTGCCCACAAGAGCTCTGAGTAAAAGTTCTCTGTTTGATTCTTTGAATGGCGATACAATGCATAGGATTGTTTCACCAGTAGAGTTCTCAGCTGGGCTTGGGTCTTCAGAGGCTGTTGTTAGAGGAGGGGGATTGGATTAATTAGGAGAACTCAGAGAAAGAAACCCATTTTGAGAGTGTTGCAGTTTACACAGATTCAAAGGCTGCAGCCAAGTGAGCCTTGAGACTAATGGGAGCAGCAGTAGCAACTTCCCTCTGCTAGCTACATTGGTAGCGAATCCAGCTGCGGATGTTGCAATCTCTTCAGAGGAAAAGGTCTACGATGTGATTCTTAGGCAAGCTGCTTTGGTGTGGAAACAACAGCTGAAGTCTAGTGCACCAATTGATGTGAAGCCAGAGCTGGCTGTGCCAGGAACAATGGACTTGTTGAAGGAAGCCTACGATCGTTGTGGTGAAGTGTGTGCTGAGTATGCCAAGACTTTCTACTTGGGTCAGCTCTCTAATTTGATTTTTGGTCTGTTTTTGCACAGTTTAGGCATTGTTTTTGGTGACGTATATGGTAAATTTACTTGTTTAGCTTTGTGTTTTTGTCAGGAACATTGCTAATGACCCCTGAAAGGAGAAAGGCCAGCTGGGCAATCTATGGTGAGCAACAAGAAATCAAACTTTTACATGAAACATTTTCTAAATAAATTTTTTCAGTGCATAGAATTATGCAGGAATAAATGAGATTTAATTTCTTGCACTTTTATTGAAAGTTATTTTTAGCCTCATCAAAACAGATAAGTAATAGTGGGAAAATATAAGATGATTTGTTAAAATGTGGAGAAAACTGACGGTAAATACAACATTATTTCTTCTCTTCATTGTGAAAGTAGAAGAGATAAATTTTACTGTCTCAGGGAACAGACATGAACCTTATGACTCTTGGATACTCTGATGAATAAGAGAACATGATAGTTAGTTTACCTAAAAAGAAAGGGAAAGGAATGCTAGAAAAATAAAAAAATTTCTCGTTGGAGTATGTGCTTGTCTTTCTAGAGTCAGCAAAGGATTAAGGAGTATGTATATTTCTTCATCTAGTTTGTATATTGATCTGCTGATGTGTGTTTCTTTGTTAATTGAAATTAAATTAGAAGTATCACAAGTGAGATCTGAGATTGAGTTATGTTGTCTGATCAGAATATTCATGCGGTCCCTTGTCCAATTAAAATACTGAACAGAATGTGATATAAGCAATAATATCAATATTCTGAAAATAAAAGAGGAAAAAGAAAAAAAGATAAATGATACATCATCCATGCATTAAATCCTCAAACATGGAATATCATAATCCATTACTTACATAAGCTTTATACTGTATTTTTGATGATAGATGGTATAGGAGATATTTGTTGGAATTTGTTGGAAAGAGAGTTTACTGATGGGGAAGTTGACAAGGATCGTCGAGGGTCGTCGAGTGATCGCCAAGGAGGTTGACGACAAAAGGACGAAGGAAGAAGCAGCAGCACAGCAGCAGAAAAGCAGCAGGTGCAGGTGATCGGTCGACCGGTCCGGTCGACCGCCCGCAGTATCAGGAACTCGGTCGACCGGCCCGGTCGATCGATGTGCACAACGTGCACAAGGAAAGAGCCCGGTCGACCGACTGAAAGTACCCAACTCTCTGTTGGGCACCCGTCGACCGGTGGAAGGGGTCGGTCGACCGCCCGGTCGACCGACAGTCGGGTGCGAGTAATTTTCTACTGATTCGAAAATCTGTATATTTAAGGGCTGTTGTTGGTTTCTAGGGTTTGTACCTGGAAAAGAGAAGATTGCTGGAACTTGCTGGAGCTCTCTTGCACTCAAAGAGGCTGCTAGAAATTGTAATCATCTTGTAAGATCACCTAGAGGGGGGGGTGAATAGGTGATGGCTAATCTAATGGTCACTTATGAACAAATAATGCGGAATTAAAACTAAGTTGACCAAATTAAACTTCTTTTAATTCAACACTTATGTATAACACAAGAGTGTTGCCGAATTCCCCTTGCGAGGCTCTGGACAAACTCCTTTAGATTCCCCTTGAATGGGTTGAGGTGCCGCGTTGGCTCTCTTGGTTGAATACTAGTGATAATAACAATCCCAAGCAAGTATAGCAATTATGAGCACAAAGGTATATCATGCATATAAGAGATAAAGACTATAAAGTAATGCAAGATATAAGTGAGACAAAAAGAGTAAGAGAGTAAGAGTGAGCAATCGCAAACACAAGGGTTTGTTTCGAGGTTCGAGCACACTTGCTCTACATCCCCGCCTTCGACACACGAAGGATTTCCACTATGCACGATCCAACCGGATCTCTCATTGGTGCCGCAACACCTACAAGCCCTCGGACTCCCAAGTCCCTTACACACCACAAGCCCACCGGCTCGTCGAGGCCGCACCTCGTACAACAAGTCCACACCCGAACTCAAAACACCGCGAGCACACTTGCCCGCTTCCTCAAATACAAAGAAAGATCTTGGTGATCTAAACACTTGATCACCTAACAAAATTCTCACTACAACACTCTCCTATAGGATAGATATAACTATGGATGCTCAAGTGTAGTGTGAGAAATCAAGGAAAGAACTTTGATGGAAAACTCAAGAAATCACAATAAACACTCTCTTGATAAAATCCCTTTTGATAGGAAATATTGGCACTCTATTTTGTGGAGAAAACTCTGCTAAAAGAATGGAAATAACTGGACAAAAGCTCTCCTAAAATCTTGGCTCAAAACAATGACAAAACCCCTTTTATAGAGGTCAGAAAAATCTGACCGTTGGGGTCTGTCAGAGCTGCCGGTCGACCGCCCGGTCGACCGGTAACGGTCAAAAATCTGACCGTTACAGCCTTCGGTCGACTGGCCCGGTCGACCGAGAAGAACAGAGAGCACTGCTCTCAGTTCCGGTCGACCGGCCCGGTCGACCGCACAAAACTGCCAGACGTGCACAGTTTTGTGCACGTCGGTCGACCGGCCCGGTCGACCGACCTCTGTGCAATGGGTTAACTTGGAGCACAGTTTTGAGGTCTAAAACGTTCGAATTTGGGAATAAGTATATAGGATGAATTTGTAGATATTGAAGTTTTCTTTCTAATGCAACTTAAATCAAATCAATATCAATTCGGAATTGAAAGTTATCAATAAAATACTAAAAGGTATCAAATCAGAAACTGAAAACTGTTTTTCAGACTTCAACCCAATATTTGACATTCTTAACATTTAAATCAGAAGATGATTATTGAATATTAAGTGTATCTCTGAAAGTCATCTTTAAAATGCAATATAAATCATGTTAATTGAATATAGGAATCAAAAGTTATGACTAGAAAACTAAAAGTGTGTCGAGCAGATCAGCAGGACGGACGAGAGTTCTAAAAAGGTTTTGGTTAAAAACACATGTATATTTGAAACACCAAAAACTAAAACGGTATTTTTCTAAAACTAAAAATCTTTTATGAAAACACATAAATCAAGAGTGTGTGTGTGATATGAACTTGAGCAATCCACCAACTATCTATCCTTTACATTTTAACTAAAAACAAACAAAAATCTTATACCTAGACACAAGTCTTCATCTTCTTGAAGTCTTCCCTTGAAGTCTTCTCATCTTCTTGACTTGGTCCACATGCAATCCACCGAGCTCATCTCTAGATGTGGTCTTGATGCATAGGCTCGTGAATCGACCGGTGCTAGTTTCCAACTTGACATTTTATCCTTTGTTGAAGCTCCACACCTACTAAGATCTTGATAAGGAATCTGTCACTAATTAAACACAAGATCATTAGTAAACATAACTTCATGAGTTGATCATCATCAAAACTAGGGTGATAGGCCTTTGGGCCAACAATCTCCCCTTTTTTGATGATGACAAAACTCATGAAGTTATATATGCATGGATTAAAGTAAAGCTTCAAAGAAGCTCCCCCTTAACTCATGCATATCAAATAAATGATAAAGATATGACAGTGAAGCACATGACATGTATGCAAATGATAACACAAAAACAAATCTTTTTCTCCTATTATTTGCAAACCAATACAAAAAAACATATATGCATAACTAACAGGAAGACAAATACTTCTCCCCCTTAAGTAAAGAAAACATGCATATATACTCAATACTTCTCCCCCTTTTTGTCAATCATCAACAAAGGGTTCAAAGTAAAATCAAATCAAAAAAAATTTTCTCCCCCTTTTTGTCAAAAACAAAGAAATAAGGAGGGGTATACAAATCAACCAATAAGATTTATATGCGATATACATTCATGAAGAGGAAGACGTTAAGTTAGCTTCCCTACAATGTGCATTGCATGAAAGAGGGATGTGAAGCCCTAATTCACACAACACAACTATGTAATGCATAGAAGGAGATGTGAAGCTCCCCCTATACACGTATATCATATAAAGAAGAGATGTTAAGCTCCTCAATTTATAATATACTCAACATGAATCTATATGTAAGAGAGATGTTAAGCTCTCCTTGCATATAGGAAATACAAAACAAAACATTTTTAATTTTTCTTTATCAAAACAAATTTTGAACTTTTCCCAATAAAACAAATTTTGAACCAATCATAATTTGTAATTTTGATACCAATAGAAAATAGCACTTGAAGATGTGTGATATCAAGTTATCATTGCAAAAAAATTTTTTTGTTTCAAACATATTGATATCAATTGTAATCATATAACAAATTTGAAGTTGAGGCCTATTGATACCAAATGAAAGATCTAAAATAAATCTTTTTATTTTTCATAAGCTTATGCATAGCTAATATAAGGTGTGAACTTAGCATAAACTTTTTGTGTTTTTAAGAATGTAAATCAATTGTAAAGCAGGCACAAGAAATCATATATATGTATGTGAATAGATAAGACCAATTTGAAAATTAGGGCATACATATATAGGAACCAAAATGTGAGTAATATACCAATTATAAAATTAACACTGTAAATCATGTATATACTCATAACCAAAAATTGGTAGGTTTAAAAGATAGTTATGTTTAAGCACTACCAAAATTTGAAGAATAAATAACTAGTTATAAATAATGATTTTCAATGATACCAATTGAAAATATCCAATGATACCAATTGAAGAGATTAAGCTTATCATATACTCTACCATATGAAGAATTTAAACTAGTTAAATGAAAATATTTTTGAAAACTAGTAAGGAATCCTTCAACCAAGGAATAAGTCAAAAGTTTTCATGAACCACAAGTAAATCACATGGCACTAAAAACACTCTAATATCCATAAAGTCCATATATAATAAAAGGTGAGTGTACTAGTGTTATGTGGAACATGGCATCATGAAAGTGGCAATAAAACTCAATATTCTTATAAATTTTGAATACATGAAAAATCATCACAAATTTTTAATACATGAAAATCAACAAAATTGTATTTCATGGCATATGTATGTTTAGTCAATGCAATAAGTGTACATACATATCTCTTAAACACAATTGAGTCTATATAAATAGATTTGCATTAAAGGCAAATGACTCAAGAGGTATCCATGTATATCTTAATGTTTTGACAAAATAAACATATACATGAAATGAAACACATGATCATAAATCACATCCAAAATGGGAATATAAGTTGAAAATGTAATGATCATCAAAACTAAGCAATACAAGCACATCTAATGGGTTCAAATAGGCATTTAAGCACACATATAAATAGATTTATTTGTAACCCACAATATGTGCAAGTATAAATCCTAGTGTTGATAGAACTTAACATTTAAACTAATATTCAATACATGAGGCATTCAAATCTTGAGAACATAAAAGAATTTATTCATAGAAAATAGAATCATGTGCATCAATAGAAGAATAGATAACTAGTTTAAATGGATTTTTGACAAACTAGTTAAAGATCCTTCATAAATAAAAAGTCATATGTTTTTCATAAATAGTACTAAGTACATAAAGTTCAACTACTCATAGTCTATAAAGCTCAACATTATCTATTTTCTTAAAAGATGAGTGTTCAAAGGTTATGTAAATAGTATCTTTATGAAAGTAGTCATTTAAGCTCAAATCAAATATGATTAACATAGAAATCATTTTCATCGAAACAAATCAACTCAAAATCATTTTTCATAAAAATAGCAATCTTCATGGTATATGTATGATTTATACAAATCTAACAATATGCATACATATCCCAAAAATAAAAGAGTCTATTAAATGTATTTGCATGAAAGCAAGAGACTCACGGGTATACATGTATATTTACTAGATTTGAATTAAACATGCATATACATGAAGTAAATCATAAAAATTGGCAAAACATGTATAAAGGAGAATCATCAAAACTAGTCTATACAAATACATAAAGTGGATACAAGTGAGCATGAAGTCCAAATATTTAAGAATCAATTGTAGTTCACTATTTGTATATGTATACATACAAGTTTTGATAGAAACTACACTTAAACTAGTATATACCACATGAAACACCAAAATATCTTAAAATATGAACATGCTATGAATATTATGAATGAACAAGCATGTATATAAATGAAATAGGAGTTTAGAAATTGTTACCAACTCCAAAGCTCCTAGCATGGTGGTTGATCCACCAAAGCTCCTTGATAGCGATGCAACCCAAAAGTATGTCCATCATGTCCAAGTGCATCCACTACCAAGGTACCATCCCTCTCACGTTTTGAGAGAGCCCTCACCTACATCACAAGTAAAAGGTGGGGGTTTTGGTACCCATATTTTCTTGGGTCCTATGGGGTTAGTCTTGTAAGGAACCCAAGCATTTTTATTTTTATCAAAAATAAGAACATTTAACCTTTCATAACAAAATTTTCTTAGATGGCCTTTGCGGCCACAATGTGTACATGTGTACACCTTAGCATACTTATGAGTGGAAATGTGAGCATGATGTGCATCATAAGCATGGTCATGATGATGATGTGCATGAGTATGAGGAACTTGTTTCTTTTGAAATAAGGATTCCAATCTAGTATGATTGAATGCACAAGAGTTCAAAGTTGAACTCAAATTCTCCATTTTATTTTTCAAATTCTTAATCTCATTAGTTGTGGCATGAAAAGCATGATGAGATAAAGAATCATTTTTCTTTTTCTTTTGAGAAACAAAATCTTTTTCTTTTTCAATAAATTTTCTTTTCAAAGATTTATTTTCTTGAAAAACTTCTTCCTTTTGTTTTTCCACCAAATCAATCTTATTTTTCAAAATAGTGTTCCCTTCACATAAATCATTCAATTTAGTAATCAAGAAACATTCTCATTTTTCAAATCTTTATTTTCCTTTTCTAAGCATGCAACCTTAGATTTAAAAGAATCATTTTCTTTAAGCATGCAATCAAAATCCTTTTTCAAATTATTATTTTCTAATTCTAAGCATGCAATGTTATCTCTAAATGAGTCATGTTCTTCATGCATGCAAGCAATGTCCTTTTTCAAAATTTTAATTTCTTTCTTTTTCATGTCATATTTCTCAAGCAATAATTGGCAAAATGAATTGAGCTCATCATATGACATAATATCATCTTCCTCGGATTCGGAAGTTACCTCAAGGGGTTTATCCCCTTGGACCATATAGCATACGTTGGAGATGTCGCTTCCAACGTCCGAATCGCTCCCCGCATAGTATAGATCCTTTTCGCCAAGGGAGATGAGGGTGTTCCATACTATAAAAGCCGAATCAAGATTAGTCATCTTAGACAAATAATCATTATCTAAGCAAGATGCTAAAGCATGTAGGGCTTTTGCATTAGCCTCAATGTTCTTACCATTTAAGCAATATTCTTTATTAGTTGTGGCAAGATATACACTAAGGCCAAGTCCTTTGAGGAACAAAGACATCTTAACCTTCCAAATTTGGATGTTAAGAATGTCAAAGGAGGGTGGTGACATGAAGTCCATAGTGTGTGTACAAATCTTGTGATTAGCCTAAAAGAGGATCTTTAACTCTTAGGTTGTTAGACCCAATATCAAGAGCACTAGCTCTGATACCAATTGTAAGATCACCTAGAGGGGGGGTGAATAGGTGATGGCTAATCTAATGGTCACTTATGAACAAATAATGTGGAATTAAAACTAAGTTGACCAAATTAAACTTCTTTTAATTCAACACTTATGTATAACACAAGAGTGTTGCCGAATTCCCCTTGCGAGGCTCTGGACAAACTCCTTTAGATTCCCCTTGAATGGGTTGAGGTGCCGCGTTGGCTCTCTTGGTTGAATACTAGTGATAATAACAATCCCAAGCAAGTATAGCAATTATGAGCACAAAGGTATATCATGCATATAAGAGATAAAGACTATAAAGTAATGCAAGATATAAGTGAGACAAAAAGAGTAAGAGAGCAAGAGTGAGCAATCGCAAACACAAAGGGTTTGTTTCGAGGTTCGAGCACACTTGCTCTACATCCCCGCCTTCGACACACGAAGGATTTCCACTATGCACGATCCAACCGGATCTCTCCTTGGTGCCGCAACACCTACAAGCCCTCGGACTCACAAAGTCCCTTACACACCACAAGCCCACCGGCTCGTCGAGGCCGCACCTCGTACAACAAGTCCGCACCCGAACTCAAAACACCGCGAGCACACTTGCCCGCTTCCTCAAATACAAAGAAAGATCTTGGTGATCTAAACACTTGATCACCTAACAAAATTCTCACTACAACACTCTCCTATAGGATAGATATAACTATGGATGCTCAAGTGTAGTGTGAGAAATCAAGGAAAGAACTTTGATGGAAAACTCAAGAAATCACAATAAACACTCTCTTGATAAAATCCCTTTTGATAGGAAATATTGGCACTCTATTTTGTGGAGAAAACTCTGCTAAAAGAATGGAAATAACTGGACAAAAGCTCTCCTAAAATCTTGGCTCAAAACAATGACAAAACCCCCTTTTATAGAGGTCAGAAAAATCTGACCGTTGGGGTCTGTCAGAGCTGCCGGTCGACCGCCCGGTCGACCGGTAACGGTCAAAAATCTGACCGTTACAGCCTCTGGTCGACTGGCCCGGTCGACCGAGAAGAACAGAGAGCACTTCTCTCAGTTCTGGTCGACCGGCCCGGTCGACCGCACAAAACTGCCAGACGTGCACAGTTTTGTGCACGTCGGTCGACCGGCCCGGTCGACCGACCTCTGTGCAATGGGTTAACTTGGAGCACAGTTTTGAGATCTAAAACGTTCGAATTTGGGAATAAGTATATAGGATGAATTTGTAGATATTGAAGTTTTATTTCTAATGCAACTTAAATCAAATCAATATCGATTCGGAATTGAAAGTTATCAATAAAATACTAAAAGGTATCAAATCAGAAACTGAAAACTGTTTTTCAGACTTCAACCCAATATTTGACATTCTTAACATTTAAATCAGAAGATGATTATTGAATATTAAGTGTAGCTCTGAAAGTCATCTTTAAAATGCAATATAAATCATGTTAATTGAATATAGGAATCAAAAGTTATGACTAGAAAACTAAAAGTGTGTCGAGCAGATCAGCAGGACGGACGAGAGTTCTAAAAAGGTTTTGGTTAAAAACACATGTATATTTGAAACACCAAAAACTAAAACGGTATTTTTCTAAAACTAAAAATCTTTTATGAAAACACATAAATCAAGAGTGTGTGTGTGATATGAACTTGAGCAATCCACCAACTATCTATCCTTTACATTTTAACTAAAACAAACAAAAATCTTATACCTAGACACAAGTCTTCATCTTCTTGAAGTCTTCCCTTGAAGTCTTCTCATCTTCTTGACTTGGTCCACATGCAATCCACCGAGCTCATCTCTAGATGTGGTCTTGATGCATAGGCTCGTGAATCGACCGGTGCTAGTTTCCAACTTGACATTTTATCCTTTGTTGAAGCTCCACACCTACTAAGATCTTGATAAGGAATCTGTCACTAATTAAACACAAGATCATTAGTAAACATAACTTCATGAGTTGATCATCATCAAAACTAGGGTGATAGGCCTTTGGGCCAACACATCTTCCAAGTAAATTAATCTCTCCTTCGATTGCCCCGAGGACGTAGGCGTTGAGGCCGAATCTCGTTAAATTGTTTTGTTTTGTGTGCTTTCCCTGGATTTTGGTATTTGTGCTGTTTGGGAGATTGTTCTTCTTACTTGAGAGATTCAGGAGATCCTCATCAGGTTGTTGTCGTAGGCACAACAAGTCGTATCAGAGCTTCCAGGTTTCGCTTGGGATTTCTGGAGATTCGGAGGGGCTCGAGATCTGATTCGGTGGAGATCGTGTGTCGATCTCAGATCAGAAGTATTCGTGTTCGTGGAATCGTGTGTCGATCTCAGGAGGACACAAGGAGGGCTCGTGGAATCTGTGGTGGAGTAGATCTGGAGAGAAACTCGATCTAGGGTTTCAGGGAAAAGGTAAAAATCCAATTTTTATCTGAGTAGTGATCTATTTCCAGTTGGTTGTTTTTCGCATAGATAGAGGATCAAGTAATCTAGATGACAGAAGAAATTGCTTCGGTTAAGACCATGAATCCTCATCCGAGGATTGATGTGGTGAAGTTTAATGGCACAAATAATTTCGAGATGTGGAGATGTTAGGTTATGGATGCCCTGAATGCATCGAACCTCGAGGATACACTCCTATTGGAAAAGAAGAGGAGCACGACCACTGATGAACAGTAGGCAAAGATGAACAGGTCAGCGTGTGGGTTGATTCGTTCATATTTATCGCAAGACATAAAATATCTTGCACAACATGAAACGTCGGCGAAGCATCTGTGGGAAACCCTTGAGAAGAAATATTTGACGAAGAGTGTTGAGTCAAGGTTGCAGCTTAAGAGTAAGCTGTACAGATTTCAGATGAAGAAGGGGAGCATAGTGAATGAGCACATCAACCGATACACGAAGCTTCTTACAGACTTGGTAAACATGGATGTCATTGTAGAAGAGGAGGACAAGGCGATCATCCTCCTGAACTCACTCCCGGAGGAGGAGTATGAGACATTCACACTGACCTTTATCAATGGTAGGCAGACGTTGGACTACCATGAGGTGTCGTCTGCACTGACAAGTTATGAGACGAGGAAGAAGGAGAGACATCCTTCTCAGTCAAGCTCATCGGCGGAGGCACTGAAAGTAAGAGGTAGGGGTTCATCGAGGAAGGGCAAGGAAGAAAGAGGAAGATCAAAGTCCAGGCCGGGTTTCAGGGATCTGAAAAGAAACCAGTGTGCCTTCTGCAGAGAGACAGGGCACTGGAAAGTGGACTGTCCGAAGTTCAAGGGGAAGAAGAAGGAGTCGAAGGCTGAAGCAAATCTATCAAAGGTGACGAATACTCAGAAGAGTAGTTCACAGACAGATGGATCAGATTCGGACTCGTCAGGTTTCTCGTTTTCAGTCAGTTCTCCCATCATTGGTAACTCATGGAAAGATGAGTGGATTCTGGATACAGGTACAACATATCATGCGTGCCCTAATCGGGGCTGGTTTTTCAACTTTGAGAAGCTGGAGGAGTGTTCGGTCGTTATGGGCGATGATCACTCATGTAGCATGGAGGGTGTAGGTACAATCCAAATCAGGATGTTTGATGGGATGGTAAGGGAGCTGAAGTGAGTGAGGTATGTACCTCAGTTGAAGAGAAATCTAATCTCCGTGGGAACTTTGGAAGCATCGGGCATGGTGATATCTGTTCGAGATGGCGATCTCAGGATGATCAAGGGCTCGATGATGATGATGAAGGGCGTCCGCCGAGGCAATCTCTACTACTTGAAGGGTAGTACGATTACAGATCAGGTGGAGACTTCGAGTTCCTCAGATGATGGTGGCTCGGAGGTCTGGCAGGGAAAGGTCGGACAGGAAGAAGAAAAGTCTTTGCGAGCTCCTGCAAAGATGGAATCGCTGGAAGGTGCTGCTACCTGCAAGTTGGAAGGTGGACACAGCGTTCTGGATAAGAAGAAGGTGAGATTCAGCACCAGTACTCACTGTAATGAAGGTCTTCTTGATTGTGTTCACATGAGCGTATGGGGACCTGCTAAGACGGCATCGCTTGGAGGTCACAGGTACTTTGTCTCTTTTGTTGATGGTTCATCTAGGCAGGTTTGGATATATCCCATGAGACAAAGGGGTGAAGCCCTAGATGTGTTGGTGAAGTGAAGAGGAAGAATGGAGAGGCAGATAGGTAGGAAGGTAAATGAGCTTCATATTGGTAATGTTGGAAAAGACATGAACCAATTCCTACGATTTGGCCAGAACACAGGTATTGCTACTCACTTCACAACAAGTACAGATGGGTTGGCTAAAGATGTAGTCCGTTCCTTGCTGGAGGAGGTTCGGCGGTTGTTGTCTAATGCAGGATTATACAGGTCATTTTAGGCTGAGGCGACTGAGTATGCTAGCCATCTCATGAACAGATCGACTGCTATAGGAGGTAAAGCTCCATTGAAAATTTGGTCTGGGAAAGCTGCTCAAGGTCATGGTGTGCTGCGGGAGTTTGGAAGTCCGGCCTACTTCAATGCCAAGAATGGCAAGGTAAATCCGCGAGCAAAGAGGTTTGTCTATTTGGGCGTCAAGAGAAACAGCTACAGGTTGTGAGACCCCGAAGACAAGAAGATCGTGATGAGCAGGAATGTCACTTTTGGAGAGACTTCAGCGTTGAAGTCCACCGTCTCTTTGCAGGTGGAGAGGACGAAGACCAAGGTTGGATCGCAGCAGGTGGAGGTTGATGCTACTCCATCATCTCCAGTTGGTTCGACATTGGAGGAGACTTCACTGGATGTGACACCGGATGGAGATCATGAAGCCAGGGTTGATGCTGAACAGGTTGAAGACATTGCTGAGGATGTCGAGTTGTTTGCAGCCATTGGAACCAAGGTAAAACCATGCTTGTGGGGAAAGAAGCATGAATCTCAAGCTTGTGATCGCGACAAGCTGAAGTTGAAGGTCGTTGTTCTCTATGATGGTCGGAAAGTGGTTCATATGACTCAGTCAGACAGGTTCACTGCTGCAAATATAGGTACCAGTGTTCGAGCTTGATGAAACTCATCTTAATGAACTACGGTTGGCTTAATCCTTTTGGGCAAAGGTACGTAGGCAGCCGTAAAGGCGCAGCCATTTGGTGATGCAGCTCTTATGAAGCTATTTGGGTTCTCGAGAAACTGTGTGGATCTTCACGTAGAGGTGAAGAGTTATGGCCGATGGAACTCCACGTAGAGGTGGAGAGGTTTCACGTAGAGGTGGTGTGTTGTGGCCAGTTGGACTTCACGTGGTGGTGAGGTGTTGTGATCTCGAGGAACAGGTTTATCTTCCGTGAGAAGATGTTGAGCTTGCATAAGGAGGGGTGTGCATCCAGTTGAAGTCGATGATGTTTGGTATGCACTACGCAGACTTGGTTGGACCGTCAGTGGAAGACAGGAAGACTAGATAGAGCTGGTCAGTTGGAGAGTCAGTGTTGGCTCATGAGGAAGTCTTCGTGAGGTCGTGAAGTTGTGGAGTAGAAGCCACAGTTTGGTGATCGGCATGTATGGAAATTCTCCTAAGGTGAAATGCAGGGAAGGCATGTGCGATGTTTTCCATGGATAGCTGAGCTAAAGATTCCAAGCCGAGATCGTGTGTCGATTTCGCCGAGATCGTGTGTCGATTTCGTCCGGTGCGCGCAAGCCGAGATCGTGTGTCGATTTCGCCGAGATCGTGTGTCGATTTCGCCAGGTGATAGATTAGGGTTCGTTGGAGATCGACTCAGATTTTAGAGAAAAAAATCTTCACCGAGGTGGAGAATTGTTGGAAAGAGAGAGTTTACTGATGGGGAAGTTGACAAGGATCGTCGAGGGTCGTCGAGTGATCGCCAAGGAGGTTGACGACAAAAGGATGAAGGAAGAAGCAGCAGCACGGCAGCAGAAAAGCAGCAGGTGCAGGTGATCGGTCGACCTGTCCGGTTGACCGCCCGTAGTATCAGGAACTCGGTTGACCGGCCCGGTCGACCGATGTGCACAACGTGCACAAGGAAAGAGCTCAGTCGACCGCCCGGTCAACCGACTGAAAGTACCCAACTCTCTGTTGGGTACCCGGTCGACCGGTGGAAGGGTCGGTCGACCGCTCGGTCGACCGACAGTCGGGTGCGGGTAATTTTCTGCTGATTCGGAAATCTGTGTATTTAAGGGCTGTTGTTGGTTTTTAGGGTTTGTACCTGGAAAAGAGAAGATTGCTGGAACTTGCTGGAGCTCTCTTGCACTCAAAGAGGCTGCTAGAAATTGCAATCATCTTCCAAGTAAATTAATCTCTCTTTCGATTGCCCCGAGGACGTAGGCGTTGAGGCCGAATCTCGTTAAATTGTTGTTTTGTGTGCTTTCTCTGGATTTTGGTATTTGTGCTGTTTGAGGGATTGTTCTTCTTGCTTGGGAGATTCAGGGGATCCTCATCAGGTTGTTGTCGTAGGCACAACAATATTGACCTCGAATAGTACACAATATAAAGGACAGTCAAGAATCAAAAGCTATATGTGAATCATGATGTGTGCATGATTGTTACCCCTTAATAGTTTATTGTCAAAAGACTTATGAATCACAAGGTCATATGCTAATTCATTTGTGTGTGATGAATATAGTCATGAGTTAGCGTTGAAGCTTAGGAAGAGCAAGCAGTTAGCCTATAAGTCATTCTGAGAAAATTTAATAAGAGAATGAGTTGAGATTTGCTTCTTTTTGTTTCTGATGTAACATGTGTACGCACACACGATTGTTAGCAGATTCTGCAGACTTTTCAAAGGCAAGGTCGTACTATGAGATCCGAGATGTTTCTTTATAGCATAACTTGCACATATGTTCATGAAAAAAAAAACATATGTAGCTTATAAATTTAAATGAATAAAGTTCAGTTGTTTCCGTGATTTCACATTAGACTTTAGTCCATGATTAGCCGTCCACTTTACTTTGACCTAGTCCTAGTCATCCCATATTTCTTAGAACTTACAAGCATATTTTATCTATAGTGTGGTGTCGGAGGACAGATGAACTTGTTGATGGTGTAGGGAGAGAGAGAGAGGAGATAAAAAGGTAGAATAGAGTTATTAAACTCATTGAAAGAAATGGTGCAGAGATCATAAGCCAAAAGGGAGGGAGAACGCATCAAATTGCAGGCCAACAGCAATGGTCGGTCGACCGGCGTGCATAACGTACACAGGGCAGCTCAGTCGATCGCCCGGTCGACCGTAGCAGGAGAACGGTTGACCGACTGGCGTGCATGAGTCTCGTTTGGACTCAGTCGACCGACCGGTCGGCCAAGTGGATGGGTTGGTCAACTGCCTGGTTGGCCGATAGGCGTATCTGGGCACGAATCTGCTTCTCCTTTCAGGATTCGGACTTCATTTTTGAATTGGAGTCAAATCCAATTAAGTTTCCTAAAAATTCTGGATTTCTCTGGCTATAAATAAAGGGGTAGAGCTCTCTTGAATTATATGCAAGGTACAAGTTGTATTGGTTGTTGAATCAATAAAATCTCTCTCCCCCTTCCCTCGAGGACGTAGGCAAATTTTTGAACCTCGTTAAATATTGTGCTGGCTTTCTCTCTTGTTTATTTGTTCTTGTTTTCTGGGTACTCCTCTGCTGCATCTATCTCTATTGGTAGATTCCTCATTAGTTGTTACCTCGCGTGCAACAAGTGATATCAGAGCATCTCAGGTTTGTCGTGGGATCGTGTGTCAATTCCAAGAGCATTGGTGGCTATTTGCAGAGATCATGTGTCGATCTCGGAGAAGCTTTGGGACTGTCTGTGGAATCGTGTGTCGATCTCAAAATAGCGTTTGCATTGCTCAAGAAATCAGGTTTGGTGGAGTAGAACGTTTCGGAAACTCTTCTAGGGTTTCACTTTTAGGTAAAGATCCTATCTCTATCTAGTTTTTTGATCTAATTCCGTTTGTTTTTTTCGCATTGTTTTGAGGAATCAATTGAGAAGACGATTGAAGATAGTTCTACGGTGAATCTATGAACCCACATCCATTGAAGATTGATGTGGTGAGTTCGACGGCAAGAATAACTTCGGGATGTGGAAATGTGAGGTGATGGATGCATTGACGATATCAAACCTCGAAGACACTCTACGGTTGGAGAAAAAAACGCGATTCTACTTTTGCAAAAGATTGGGATAAGATGAAACGAACGGCGTGTGGTTTGATAAGGTCTTGTTTGACACAAGATATCAAGTATTATGTGTTACATGAAACATCTGCAAGGCAGTTGTGGGAGATCGGGGAGAAGAAATATCTAATAAAGAGCATTGAGTCACGACTGCAATTCAAGAGGAGGCTTTATCGCTTCTAGATGAAGAGAGAACTCTCCATTGATGAACATATGAACAACTACACCAAGCTTCTTACAGATCTACTTAATGTGGATGTGTAGATTGATGAAGAGGATAAGACAGTGATTCTTCTGAATTCTCTTTCTGATGAAGAGTATGAGACCTTTACTCTTACCTTAATCAATGGTAGACAAACACTTAACTACAGTGAGGTGTCGGCTGCTCTTGTAAACTATGAAGTAAAGAGGCAGGATAAACTGTCTTCTCAAGAGAGTACATCAGCAGAGGCGTTGGTAATAAGAGACAGGAGTCCCGATAGGAAGGGCAAAGGTGATCACAGGAGATCGAAGTCCAGGCCTTATTTCAGAGATCTGAGGATGAACCAGTGCGTCTTCTGCAAAAAACTAGAGCACTGAAAGTTGATTCTCCAAAGGCCAAAGGTAAGAAGAAGGAGTCGACTGAGGCAAACCTCGCACAGGTGGTCAGTATTCACGCTAGTACTTCGCAGGTGGGTGGATTAGACTTAGACTCATCGTATTCTCTTTCTATGTCACTACTTCAACTATTGGTTACTCAGGAGATTCTAAGTGGATGTTAGATACTGGATCTATCTTTCATGTGTGCCCGAACAGGAATTGATTTTTTAGCTTTAAGAAGCTATATGGATGTTCTATTATCATGGGTGATGAGCATAACATGGAAGGTACCGGGACAGTCCAGATCAAGATATTCGATGGGATGGTGCAGGAATTGAAGGAAGTGAAGTGTGTACCTCAACTTAAGAGGAATCTTATCTCAATTGGTGCTTTGAAAACATTGGGTCTTGAGGTATTGATAAGAGATAGTGTTCTCAAGATGACCAAAGCCTCAATGGTGGCTCTGAAGGGCGTCCGCCGAAATAATCTCTACTACTTGAAGGGTAGTACAGTTACAGGACAGGTGGCGACTTCTACATATTCAGATGATGATTCTACCAGGTTGTGGCATATGAGACTCGGATATACAGGTGAAAAGTCTTTGCAAGTTCTTGCAAAGCAAGGTTTATTAAAAGGCGCCAGAACTTGCAAATTGAATTTTTGTAAATATTATGTCATCGGAAAGAAGACCAAGGTGAAATTCGGCACATCGACTCACTGCACCGAGGGGATTCTGGATTATGTTCACACCGATGTTTGGAGATCTACCAAGACGGCATCTATTAGAGGTAACCACTACTTTGTGACTTTCATTGATGATTATTCTAGGCGATGTTGGGTATATACCATGAAGTACAAAGGGAAAGTCGTAGAATTGTTTATTGAGTGGAAGAAGAATTTTGAGAAAAGCATGGGAAGGAAGATCAAAGTCCTTCGATCAGATAACGGAGGTGAGTATAAGTCTGATTCTTTCTTAAAGGTATGTCATGATGAGGGCATAGACAGGCACTTTACAGTAAGAAAAATACCGTAATAAAATGGGGTTGCAGAAAGGATGAACATGACTTTGCTAGAAAAAGTCCGATGCATGTTATCCAATGCCAGATTACAAAAGAACTTTGGGGCTGAGACTTTGGCATATGCTTGCTATCTCGTCAATAGGTTGCCTTCGTCTGCGATGGGAGGGAAAACTCCTCTGGAGGTTTGGTCAGGGAAAGCTGCTCAGGATTATGATTCACTAAGGATATTTGGGTGTCCGGCCTACTACCATGTTAAGGAAGAAAAGTTAGACCCAAGAGCGAAGAAAGGAGTGTTCGTAGGATTCAAGAGAGGAATAAAAGGTTATAAAATTTGGGATCCTAAGGACAGGAAATTTATCTCAGCAGAGATGTCACATTTGATGAGGCTTCAATATTGAAGCGTACAATCTCTCAGCAGGTGGTGATTGAGAAAACAAAGGGGTATCAACAGGTGGAGAGTGATGCTACTTCACCGTCTCTAGAAAGGTCAGTATCTTTGGAGAATTATACCCATGGTGACACCGGGTAGTGATCATATAGCTGAGAAGGTTGCTGATGATGATGAGGATCAAGGACAGGTTTTGAGTGATGTCCATGAATCCGTTGCAGTTGGAAGAACCAAAAAAAATCCACGTGAGCCTAGTTGGCTCACTACAGATATAATTATGACTCTCTCAATCATTGAAGAGGCGATCCCGTCAACATATAGGGAAGCTGAAATCAGTTCAAAGTCCAAGATGTGTAAGGATGTCATGGAAGAAGAGATGAGTTCTCTACACAAGAACGACACTTGGGAATTGACAGAGTTACCCAAGGGAAAGGAAGCAATTGGCTGTAAGTGAGTATATGCAAAGAAACAGGGATCTCTCAAGGAAGATATTGTATGCTACTAAGCCAGGTTGGTAGCTAAAGGCTATGCACAACGAGAAGGCATTGACTATAACGAGGTATTCTCCCCTGTTGTAAAGCACTCATCAATTCAAATTTTACTGGCGCTGGTAGCACAGTATGAGTTGGATCTTGACTAGCTCGATGTGAAGACCGCCTTTCTCCATGTCGATCTTGATGAGGAGATCTATATGTATCAGCCGATGGTGTTCAAATCTGTAGGAAAGAAGAATATGGTATGCAAGCTGAAGAAATCGTTGTATGGATTGAAGCAGTCTCCTAGGCAGTGATACAAGCGTTTTGATAGCTTCATTAGAGGAAAAAGATACACATGAAGCCATTATGGCGCATGTGTCTATTACAACAAGCTACCATGAGGAGAGTACATTTATCTACCGTTTATCTACTGTTATATGTAAATTATATGCTCATCGCTTCTAAGAGCAGATCCGCAATTGATAAATTGAAGAAAGACTTATCTTTCAAGTTTGAGATGAATGATCTTGGTGAAGCAAATAAGGTGCTAGGCATGGAGATTGAACGAGACCGAAGGAGTGACAAGGTTAGCTTAACACATAAGGGTTATTTCCAGAAGGTACTTCTGAGGTTCAACATTAATGGTGATATAAAATCTGTAAGCACACCATTGGCTCCTTATTTCAAGTTAAAAGCGAATATGTCTCCAACAACTGTTGAAGAACGTGAGTACATGACTTGCGTGCTATACGCCAGCGCATTTGGTAGTTTAATGTATGCAATGGTATGTACAAGAATTGATTTGTCACAAGCTATCTCGATGATTAACAGATACATGTATGATCCTGGTAAGAGTTGGGAGGCATTAAAGTGGGTTCTACAGTACATTAAGGGTACCATAGATGTTGGATTGATATTTGAGGAGGATTTCACGAGTAAGCAGAGTGTATCAGATATGTTGACTCCGACTATGCAGAAGACCTCGACAAATACCGGTATACAACGGGGTATGTGTTTACATTATCCTAAGCACCAGTGAGTTGGCGCTCTATTCTACAGTCTATCGTTGCATTGTCTACTATAGAGACCGGGTACATAGCCATGACGGAGGCTATGAAGGATGCAATATGGCTTCAAGGGTTGCTCGATGACTTGGGAATTGATCAAGATCTGTAGAAGATCAACTGTAATAGCATGAGTGCTAACTATTTGGTGAAGAACCAGGTGTATCATGCAAGGACGAAGCACATTGACGTCAAGTTTCACTTTGTTCGGGAGATTCTAGATGAAGATGATATTGAGTTGCTAAAGATTCACACTAAGGAGAATCCCGCTGATATGCTTACTACGGTGGTGTCGGGAGTGAAATTTATACATTGTAAAGTGTTGCTCCATATCTGTAGCACCCCGTTCCCTGGATATGTACTCAGATACGTGTCCTGATTTTTTGACCGTATTTTTCAATTTTCTTTCAGTATTTGTTTTTGGGTTGTGATTGCTTATGTTATTTGGTATCGGATCTGTATTCTCAGACCTAGAGTCAGCTCTGATCCGGACCAGGAACCTGATACTGATATATGCCTGATTTGACCTTTTTGGTAGTCTGATTTGATCGATTTCAGTTTCAAACAATGTTTTCCAATTTTTTAGATTTTTCATGATTTTCTAAAAATTTTCAGAATTATTCTGCAAAATCTTTAAAATCGTTGTCGATCGCATCGCTGACCGATTCTTGAATTTTTAGTTTTCAAATAGAGTTAAATTTTTAGAAAAGACTTTCATATTACTTCTTAGAATCTCATACATTTTTGAGATTTTTCTGAATTTATCAAAATTTGACCGATTTTGGTGTCGACCGATATCGCCGGAAGATTCCAGGATTTTTAATTTGAAAACCAAATTGAATTTCTTGAATCCGATTTTATCAGGCATTTTAAAATAATATTTTCTATTTTTGAGAATTTTTCGGAACATTTCTAAAACAGTCAAATTTTTACCATATTTAAATAATAATATTATTTTCTTTTCTTTTCTTTTCTTACTTTTTCCTTCTCCACTCCTCTACTTTATACTCCGAGGATATTCTATTAATTTAATTATTTAATAATATATTTATTTATTAATTTTTTCTTATTTTTTCCTTTCTCTTATTTTTCCTTTTCCCTTATTTTTCCTTTCTTTTTCTTCTTTTCTTTTTCTCCCTTACATGCTCCATGCCTGTCCATTGCTGACCACTCCCTGCAGTAGCCAAGGACAACAGCAGTGGCTGCAATAAGAGGGCCATCCCCCCATTCCCTCTCCCATTCTCTCCCTCTCCTTCTCCTCCTTTTAATCTCCTTCTTTCTTTCCCTTCTCCTTCCCACCTTCTCCATTTCGCCATTTCTCCCACCATCACCCAACACCTTGAACCGTCGCCTCCACCATCAAGGCTGCCACCGCCGCCGCCCCCAACTCCCACACTTCCCTTCCCCACTTCCATCATCTCCAAAATCCATCTCCTTTTCTCCAATTTCAACAAACCCATCACTCCATCTTCTTCTCTAAAATTCTCCACCAACCCCACCAATTCCTCCACTTCCACCACTATACCACCACCTCCTCTTCCTCCTCCAACTTCCCAACATCACTAATCACCAACAACCACCACCATCAACCACCACCAACCCCACCTCTTTCAACAACAAACAACAACAACAAAAACTCCAACACCAAACTCCACCCCTACCACCCCTCCCCCGGGCCCTGGGCGCACCGCTCCCCCTACGGCGGCGTCGCTGCCCCTCCAGGCCACCGGCCACCACCCCCTTCCCCTTCCCTTCTTCTTTTTCCTTCTTTTCTTCTTTCTTTCCTTTCCTTTCCTTTCTTTCTTTCTTTTATTCCTTTTTCCTCCTTTTTCACTTTTACCCATCCTCTCATTTCCTTATTACCTCTCTATATTTTCTAACATACCCCTCTCCTTTATTTCCTTATTTCTTTCTTTCCTTTTCCTCTTTTAAATACTTCCAACAAATACTCTCTTTCTCTCTCTCTAACTAATCCTCTCTCTCACTCCTCCCTTATTCTCTCTAATAAATATATATATATTATTTGGATTGGTAGCTTGTCGCACGTGTTAGCGGACTTCCTGGATTTTAACTCGGTATTGCATTCTGATTTCTAGGCGAGCACTTTTTTTATGTTGCTTTATGTCTTCTACTCTAGGGCTTGATAATAATTTAGGCTACAGTTTTTCTTGAACAAGCATCTATTTTATTTTAAGTGAGTATATTTTCTTGTGTTGTTTTATGCTTTGCTATCATCATTTCATACCTAGTGATTACTATTTTAACGTCTATTGCATGATTTATTGATATGCTAATGTCTCGTTACCATCGTTACATGCCTAATAACTATTATCCGGCTTTTTATACATGATGCATCGTTATGCGAGTTGATATATGATAAGCGAGTAATTTTCTAAAATTAGCATGTTAAATACCTGTTGACCGGTATTATAACTCATTAGACTGGTATTATGCTTGCATGGAATGCCTAGATACGCTCCCGTTTTGCTCAGCTTTGCATAGCTAATTAATAGATTAATTTATTATTGTTATAGATATGGTTGTGAAGAGTTTGAAATGTTTATTTATACTATTCTCCTGTACCATATTACGTGACTAGATGATTACCTGATAAATAATGTTGTTACTCTCACTGACATATTAATTACCTGACCTTGACAAGTTATTGCTTGACACTTGATATCAGACACAGGCAATGATATGTTATACTTGAGACCTACTCTCTGGAACTTGATATCTGACAACGGTACTTGACATATTATTACTTGACACCTGATCTCTGACACTTGATACTCGGCACCGGTACTTGACATGTTATCACTTAACGCATGATACCTGATATGTTACACCTGATAATTGACATGCTATCACTTTATACTTGATATATCCTATCACCTGGTACGAACACACTTGACAGGATATTATGACATCTGACTGGATATTATTACACCTGACACCTGTATTACATTGCATATTCCTAATTATCACTTTTACAGGGACTTGGCATGATTATTATACTGTTCCCAGACATTTGGTACCCCTGAACTCCTGTGCTCCTGAAATCCTGTATACTTGAACGCTTGAAAAAGGGAAACTTCTGATACTATACTCCTGTTGACCCTCGTAATTGGATAACCATGAATATATGATTACTGTGAATACCCCGTAGACATTATCACTGAATAAATTGTAATAATTAGATAACTTATACCGGGACAAGAGAAACTGATGAGTACCGATATAGTCTCCATGTTTATGATGGTCTTATAGTGTCGCATGGCCATATACTTGGATTGGACCTGGAGGCCACCAGGTGTTTCCGTGGGGTGTACTGGCACCACTACTCCCTTGCTTGCCGGTTGTGCCATAAGCCCCTGGGCCTATTCCTATGGGAGCGGTGACATCCTATTCCTGTTCGGGCGTACAATAAGTCCCGGTACCTAGGGTACGTTCCGGCTCAGTACCGGATACTCCTTGACCACTGTCCGGGCATGTACGGGACCTATTCTAAGCATGATTCGTCAATCCCTATCATTTTCTAATAACTTACTCTCCGGTCTGTATGCTAAGGTATATGGAATAAGACACATACCGATGTATACAAATCAGAGAAGTCTTAATAATTAATAATAACATGCTCTTGATATCTAACTAGTTGTACACTTGATCTATACTTGGTAGACCTGTGATATGATACATTATCCTGCTCACCACTTACACATTATATCTGTGCTACTTTGTTGGATTACTTGATTGCTTATTTCGGGTTTCCATACTGTTCCATTATTCTGTTATTGTGAAGACAAATTCTGATTATATAAACTCAGATTACAGTGACGTGAGGTGTCGGGTATATATATGAGAGTTTCCTTACTTGGATTATTCCTTTGACGTACTAATCTTACGGATCGGTAATGTGGGCTTGTATAACTAATTTTTCTGTAGTTATTTAACTTACTGTCTCATTCATGTTCATATATGCTTATATTCATGATACACCTTTCTTATACACGTGTGCCTGATATGCACGCCACTTGGCTTTATCATATGTACTCGCGGGGTTGCTTCTGACAACCTTGAATCCTCATGTCCAGATTCTAGAGCCTGGACCATGGTGGCCTTACTGTAGCTGATCAGAGTGCGCAGCGGATCCTTTTGTGGTGATCAGAGTGCAGCAGAAGCTAGGGCATCACCGTGGCTCTTCCTCCCAGCTCTTCTCCTGATTGGCTCTCGAGGCCTCTCTTGTTGCTCGTGAGCACCTCTCAACTTTTGTTATGTATATCTCTTTGTAAAATATATTTTTATATTTTCTGGTGATGTAATATTCCTATAATATTATATCATTCTCTGTGATAACCAGTACTTATATTTTTCTGTTAAAATGTATATTACCACTGTGCTTCTGTACTCTGATTCTTTCCTGTACTCATGCTTAGCGTATATACATAAGGGTATTTCTGACCTGCGTATATACATCGCAGTAACGTCTCCGTAGCCGCAGGGTCGGGGCGTCACTGGGTAGTATCAGAGCCTAGGCTCTAACATCTTTAGTACAACCAGTTGGCAGATTAATGATATATTAATTTGCAGCTGGAGAGCACAAGTCTTGAATATACATTCCAATTGCAAATGTGGTGTTATCTATTCCTTTCTCGCAATCTTTTCCTTGAATCCTGCGACCCTTCTATCTTTTTCCTTTCAGATTCTTCCCGACATCCCTTCAACCAACCCAGATATGTGTCCTGAGTTGGTAATCTTCCCTACCCTTCACACTTTATCATATTATCATTGTTGACCCTAATCTCTTCCATGTTCATCTCCCTCCTTATAGAAATTTCGAGAACGAAATTTTTGTTAGGTGGGTAGATTGTAGCACCCCGTTCTCAGGATACGTAATCAGATACGTGTCCCAATTTTTTTTGACTGTATTGTTTCAATTTCCTTCAAGTATTTATTTTCAGCTTGTGATTGCTTATGTTATTTGGTATCGGATCTGGATTCTCAGACCTAGAGTCAGCCTGACCCGGACCAGGAACCCGATACGGATATATGTCTGATTTGACCTTTTTGGTAGTATGATTTGATCAATTTCAGTTTCAAACACTGTTTTCCAATTTTTTTAGATTTTTCATGATTTTTTGAAATTTTTCAGAATTATTCTGCAAAATCTTTAAAATCGTTGTCGATCGGCATCGCTGACTGATTTCCAGATTTTTTTTAGTTTCCAAATGGAGTTGAATTTTTAGAAAAAAACTTTCATATTACTTCTTAGAATCTCATACATTTTTTGGAATTTTTTTTGAAATTATAAAAATTTGACCGATTTTGGTGTCGACCGGTATCGCTGGAAGATTCCAAGATTTTAATATGGAAACCAGATTGAATTTCTCGAATCCGATTTTACGAAGCATCTTAAAATAATATTTTCTATTTTTAAGAATTTTTCGGAGCGTTTCTGAAACAGTCAAATTTTTAACCTATTTAAATAATAATATTCTTTTCTTTTTTTTTGTCCTTTTTCCTTATCCACTCCTCTACTTTATACTCCCAGGATATTCTATTAATTTAACTATTTAATAATATATTTATTTATTAATTTTTCTTTATCTTTTCATTTTTCTTATTTTTCTTTTCCCTTCTTTTTCCTTTCTTTCTTTTTCTTCTTTTCTTTTTCTCCCTTACATGCCTGTCCATTGCTGACCACTCTCTGCAGCAGCCAAGGAAAGCAGCAGTGGCTGCAGCAGGAGGGCCATCCCCCCCATTTCCTCTCCCATTTTCTCCCTCTCCTTCGCCTCCTTTTCACCTCCTTCTTTCTTTCCCTTCTCCTTCCCACCTTCTCTATTTCACCATTTCTCCCATGATCACCCAACTCCTTGAACCGCTGCCTCCACCACCAGGGTTGTCATCGCCGCCACCCCTAGTCATCAGCGCCTCCCCCAAGCTCCCCACTTCCCTTTTCCACTTTCATCATCTCCAAAATCCATCTCCTTTTCTCCAATTTCAACAAAACCTATCACTCCTTCTTCCTCTTCTTCTCCAAAATTCTTCACCAATCCCACCAATTCCTCCACTTCCGCCACCACACCACCATCTCCTCCTCCTCCTCCAACTCCCCAACACCACCAATCACAACCATCAACCACCACCAATCCAAGCTCCTTCAACAGCAAACAATAACAAAAACTCCAACACCAAACTCCACCCCCACCACTCCTCCCCTGGGCCCCGGGCACGCCGCCCCTCCAGGCCGCCGGCAGGTGGCCGACCGCCGGCCACCACCCCCTTCCCTTCTTCTTTTTCCTTCTTTTCTTCTTTCTTTCCTTTCTTTCTTTCTTTCTTTTATTCCTTTTTCCTCCTTTCTGCTTTTACCATTCCCCTCATTTCCTTAGTACCTCTTTATATTTTCTAACATACCCCTCTCCTTTATTTCCTTATTTCTTTCTTTCCTTTTTTCTTTTTTCCTCTTTTAAACACTTCCAACAAATACTCTCTTTTTCTGTCTCTCTCTAACTAATCCTCTTTCTCCCCCTCCCTTATTCTTTCTAATATATATATAATTATATTATATGTATATATTATTTGGATTGGTAGCTTGTCGCACGTGATTTTAACTCGGTATTGCGTTTCAATTTTTTAGGTGAGTACTTTTTTTATGTTGCTTTATGTCTTCTATTCTAGGGCTTGATAATAATTTAGGCGAGTACAATTTCTCTTGAATGAGCATCTATTTTATTTTAAGCGAGTATATTTCCTGTGTTGCTTCATGCTTTCCTATCATCGTTTCATACCTAGTTATTACTATTTTAACGTCTATTGCATGATTTATTGACATGCTAATGTCTCGTTACCATCGTTACATGCCTAATAACTGTTATCCTACTTTTTATACATGATGCATCGTTATGTCAGTTGATATATATAAGCGAGTAATTTTCTAAAATTAGCATGTTAAATACCTGTTGACTGGTATTATAACTCATTAGACTGGTATTATGCTTGCATGGTATGCCTAGATACGCTCCCGTTTCGCTCGGCTTCGCATAACTAATTAATAGATTAATTTATTGTTGTTATAAATATAGTTGTGAAAAGTTTGAAATGTTTATTTATACTGTTCTCCTGTACCATGTTACGTGACCGGATGATTACCTGACACATAATGTTGTGACTCTTACCGACATATTAATTACCTGACCTTGATAGGTTATTACTTGACACTTGATATCTGACACCGGCACTGATATGTTATACTTGACACCTGCTCACTGGGACTTGATATTTGACACCGGTACTTGATATATTATTACTTGACACTTGATCTCTGACACTTGATATCCAGCACCGGTACTTGACATGTTATCACATAACACCTGATACCTGACACCTGATATATTACACCTGATAATTGACATTCTATCACTTGATACTTAATATACGCTATCACCTGGTATTGATACACTTGATCGGATATTGTGACACCTGACTGGATACTGTTACACCTAACACCTATATTACATTGCATATTCGTGATTATCACTTTTAAGGGGACTTGGCATGATTATTATACTGTTCCCAGACATTGGTACCCCTGAACTCCTGTGCTCTTGAAATCCTGTATACTTGAACTCTTAAAAAAGGAGACTCCTGATACTATACTCCTGTTGACCCTCGTAATTGATAACCATGAATATATGATTACTGTGAATACCCTGTGGACATTATCACTGAACAAATTGTAATAATTAGATAACTTATACCAGGATGGGGAAACTGATGAGTACCGATATAGTCTCCATGTTTATGATAGTCTTATAATGTCGCACGGCTATATATTTGGATTCGACCTGGAGGCCACCAGGTGTTTCCGTGGGGTATACTGGCACCCCTACTCCCCTGCCTGCCGATTGTGCCATAAGCCCCTGGGCCTATTCCTGTGGGAGCTGTGACATCCTGTTCCTGTTCGGGCGTACAATAAGTCCCGGTACCTAGCGGTACATTCCGGCTCAGTACCGAATACTCCTTCACTGTTGTCCGAGCATGTACGGGGCCTATTCTAATCATGATTCGTCGATTTCTATTAGTTTCCAATAACTTACTCTCCGGTCTGTATGCTGAGGTATGTGAATGAGACACATACCGATGTATACAAATCAGAGGAGTCTTAATAATTAATAATAACATGCTCCTGATATCTGACTAGTTGTACACTTGATCTATACTTGGAAGACCTGTGATACAATACATTATCCTGCTCACCATTTACACATTATACCTGTGCTACTTTTTTGGATTACTTGATTGCTTATTTCGGGTTTCCATACTGTTCATTATTCTGTTATTGTGAAGGCAAATTCTGGTTATATAAACTCAGATTACAGTGACGTGAGGTGTAGGGTATATATATGAGTGTTTTCTTGTTTGGATTATTTCTTTGACGTACTAATTTCACGGATCGGTAATGTGGGCTTGTATAACTGATTTTCCTGTAGGCTGTCTAAAAATCACCAAGACAAGCCACCAAAACGCAGAGATCCAATGTGACAATCAAGACGCGAAAGTCCAAACCCGCGTCTCCGTATCAAGGCGCGTTGGCTCAACGCCCGCGTCTCAGCATCAAGGCGCGTTGGCTCAACGCCCGCGTCTCAGCATCAAGGCGCGTTGGCTCAACGCCCGCGTCTCAGCAACAAGGTGCCCGCACCTTGGTTGTAACCACCCTGATTATGGCGCCATCCACCGCCCATGTAGCGGGGAAGTTGGCCCTCATCGTGGAGCACTTTTAGGGGGCACGATCACCCCCTAAAACCCTATAAATAGTCCCGTCACTATTGAAGAGGGGCGGATTTTCGAAGAGGGCGGATTTTGGAAAAGAAAAGGAGAGATCATCAACAGAGAGAGAGAGAGCTCGACTCTTCAAGCCAGCTTGCTGCGTACAAGTTGCTCTTCGCCTACCTTCTCTTTTAGAGTTTTGGTGGACGGGGCTGAGTTACTCCTTCTACCTACCAAGGAGAAGATCCCTCGACGGTACTGACGGTCATCTGGTCAACGGAGAACAAGATTCACTCTCCACCGCCACACGAAGAACCCAGCACTAAACAAAGGGGGAATTCAAGATTCAATATTCGATTCAATATTCTCCCTCCTTTGTAACTGGAAGATTAGCCTGTTGTAATTTTTCATCTGATTCAAGGAAAAGTTGCTCCAGTCCGCTTTTACAGTCTTCCGCGTCCAACAAGAGATGGCGACTCCGCTGGGCACTACGTTTGTCACTGACGAACAAGCCGTGGCGCAGGATGATCTCCTCCGTAAGGGGAAGATGGTCGAATCACTCGTCGTCGAGTTCGACCAGGCGAAGTATGAAGAGTTTCTCTCTTCTGGCTCCAAGAGCCCAAAGACCCGCGTCTGTCGCAGGGTCTCGGCGGGGAATGGCCCCGAAGCCCGACCTGAAGCTCTCTTGGGCGCCGCTGCTGTTGCCCACTGTGCCCAGCAAAGTTCACGCGTCAACGCCTCTCAGAAGGCCCGCGCGATGTCAAGCACAGTTGCTGTTGCGACCAACTCTGGCGCACAGAAAACCCGTGTCAACGTCTCTCAGGAGACCCGCGTGGTTAAACTCCCTGATGTTCAACATCAGGATGTTGTTGGTTTCTCTCCACCTCCTCGACGCAACCGGAATGCTGAGCATCGACAGAGGAGACGTGCGCGTCAACTGCAAGTTGGAACCGTTGGTTGTCCAACTGAAGCTGGACGCGACGTACAGTCTGGCGCCTTGCCCGCGTCACGTCCAGTACATGAAATCCGCGTTTGGCGGCCCAAGCGCGCAACTCCTCAAGTTGAGTCCTCTGAGGACCAACTTACCGAACGCCAGAATGAAGCTTCTCGTCAAACGCAAGAAGCACGCGCCCAGAGACGAGGCGCCCTGCAGCCCACTCTCTCTCGCGCGCCTCTACCCGGACGCACCAAACAGCAACGCGAGACCCGCGTCTCATCTCAACAGAGATGCCGGACGCGCGTTCCACAGCCGAGACGCAGAAACCGCGTCTCTGAAGTCTGCGTCCAGACTGCACAGCGCATGGATGCCTCCCGTCTTCGACGTTGCGAGGCTAATCCTTTCAATCCCCCTCCTATGGATTTGAGGGATTACTTGACGAAGAAAAGAAGTGCCAATCAGGTCACTTCATCATGCTGCTGCCAACGGCTCATCTCCATGCTCTCAGAGTGCCGTTGCGAATCAGGCGTACACCAGCAGTCTTTGGTCAGACAGCTGACCCTGATTCCTCCGTCAGCTAAAAGAAGACGCTCCCACAGAAGGAGAACTTTCTCTGACGTTGAGTACCCCGAGCTCACTGCAAATATGACAAGCAGGAACAAGGGAAAACAAATTGCAGTCGGCTAAGATGACTCCGAGTCTGACTCTGAACCGGAAGGGGTGTATCGACACACTCGCACCCGGACGGGGGCCATTCCCCCAATTGACTATAATGCCTTAGCCCACGGCGTTAGAGTGAATGATTCCCACTCCGCCGTAGTGGAATCAGGGGCTTCGAACTCTTCCGTCGAGAAGGAGACCTCTGCCTACATGACAGGCACTCATGAGGAGACGGCAAGACGTATAGAGCAGGTCCAGAAAGCACAAATGGACATGATTATTTCTCAGCAGGCGTCGATTGACTCCCTCAAGCAGGCGATTGCACAGCTGCTGGAAGACAGGAGGAAATCTCCTCCTAGGAGGTCAAAGGGCAAAGGGAGAAAGGGAGGAAGCTCATCTTCCGAACCTTCTGAAGAGAGGCAGCAATCTACCTCCAGTTCGTCCAAACCCTCGTCGCAAGTAAAAGGCGACCAAGACCCAGGGAAAACTCATGCTAAAAGGATGAGTCAATTGGAGGAACGCCTCAATGCCCTTGCCAGTCGCAAAGACCTCCAAGAAGTTAGAGTGGTACGGCCCTATCCAGCTGAGTGGGATCTAGTCCCGTACCCTCCTAAGTTCAAGGCTCCAACCCTCCAAGCCTTCGATGGGAAGGGGTCCCCTAATCAGCACATCTACTACTTCAAATCCCAAACCGGGAATGTAGTAGATAATGACGCCATCCTGGCGCGACTGTTCATCGGCACCCTGAAAGGGTTGGCCTTTGAGTGGTTCATGAAACTCCCGGAAGGTTCTATCAAGAACTGGGGCGACTTGGAGAAGTTGTTCTTAACACGCTTCTTCGAAGATGACTCCGAGGTCACAATGCCCACCCTGTTAGCTACGAGACAGCGAAAGGGAGAGTCCGTCAAATCTTTCGTGGAGAGATTTCGGAACGTGGCACTCCGGTGTCCAAGCGGTATGACCCAGGCCACCCTGGTGGAAACATGCCGCCACAACCTCCAAACCTCACTCCTTACTCAAATAGGAGTTGCTGAAAGCCGCACCTGGAAACAATTAGTCCAACAAGGTGAACAGGCTGAGGAGATTGTTGCCCGCGTCAGGGCAGAAGAAGGCAAGCCTAGGCCAGAAAGGTCAACTAGGCGAGCGCCAGACACCTCCCTCCAGACGAAGCGGAAGGATAATTTGGCGACGGAGACCAAATCTCCCACCAAACCTCAACCAGCCAAGGCGAATGGCTCTTCAAGCCAACCCCGCGCCAACAAGCAGTATTCCTTCAAGGAGGAACATGTCGATTCGCTCTTCAAGCTACTCAACAAGAGCAACCGACTGAAGCTCCCTGAAATTAGGCGCCCGGAGGAAGTCGGCAAGACCGACAACCCCAACTACTGCATGTATCACAGGATGTTGGGACATCCTACCAAAAGCTGCTACATCTTCAAGGATGTCCTTCAAGCTCTGATTGACGCGGAAGTGTTAAAACTCCGACCAGAGCAGAAGAAGGTGACGGCCAATGTGACGTCAGCTCTCCAGTTCGGAAGACAACCCCCAACGCCTGCGGGGGTGATCCCTATTCCAAGAGGAGAACTGAGAATAGTCAACACAGACCCTCACCAGCAGCAGGAGAAGGGCTTGGTACCCGTCCCTACGCCTCAAGGGGAAATTATGTGGGTCCACCCTAACCTAGTAGACAGTCAGCAGTGGACTACTGTAACCAACAGGAAGTCCAAAGGCAAGGCAAAAGCTTCGTCCTGCCATGTGGTATATGCTTCCTCCGAGAAGCAGAGGATGATGTTCCCTCACTGACTGATTCAGAAGAGGAAACAATAGTCTTGGCCGCAGAGCCCAACCAGCCAACAACGGGAACCCGTTCAGGACAGGCATACCTGAAACAGTACGGCGAGACGGCGGTAGCCCCTCCACAACCGACTGCAGAGCCAACTAGGCCCTCCACGAAGCCACCGGTGGAGAAACAAAAGAGACTCGATTCTCTCGAGCCCTTCAAAAGGGTATAGCGGAAGGATCCATAACGCCTTACCGCTTTGATGTCTTGGCTCAATTGGCCAACATCCCGGCGCGGATCACCCTGTATGAGCTTCTAAGACTATCAAAGTCGACCAGGGAGGCTCTACAAGAAGCGCTGGCAAACGCTGAGGTCTTTATGACCCAGGTGCCGAAGAAGGAAGAGGTAGAGAATTGTCTCCACACCTCCCAGAATGCTCCCTGCATTACCTTCACGGCAGATGATATGCAGGTCAAAGGGAAGCATGATCGACCCCTGTACTTCACAGGTTATATCGGATCATCTGAGGTGAACCGCATTCAGGTAGATCCAGGGTCCGCATTGAGCATCATGCCTCGCCGAGTCATGCAACACCTCGGCATCCCTACCCACCGTCTGAGCCCTACACAGACAACCATCTACGGGTTCAATGCCAACGGTACCCGTCCGATGGGGAAGATCAAGCTCAAGTGCCAGATTGGGAGCCTCAAGTCGGAGGTGACATGCTACGTCATCGATGCCGACACTTCCTACAATCTGCTGCTGGGACGACCATGGATTCACCGCAACTCCATCGTTCCCTCCACTCTTCACCAAGTCATGAAATATATTGACGCGAGTGGGAAGGTGCAAACGTTGATTGCCGAAAGGTATCCGTTTAAGGGGGTCGAAAATTATTTCACGGACTCCCTCCTATATCAAGATCCGGTGGATGAAACCCCGCAACTGGAAGTGCCAAACTCTGGTAATGAGGCTGACTCTGAGCCCGAGCAAGAGGAGTGCCTGTGGAAGTTGGAACCACTTGTAAAAAGCACTAATAAGCTCGATGTCGATAATACCACCGACGATGCAGGCGGTTGGTATATTAATGAGAATTTAGACTTTGAGTATTTTTCTGCGTGTGCATCCGATTCAATACCGTCGGATACTAATACCGACGTAGACGATGACATCTGGTCGGCAATAGATGCTTTGACATCATTGCATGTACTAGTAAAATCATCTTTCGGGACATACCAGGATAATGGTAATGCGCAGGAATCTATATTCATGGTTCCGACAAGACGAAAAGGCCAAAAACCAATTCTCTTTGGGCGAATCTCATCTGAGCCAATGCCCCGCGAAGACTCGGAAAGCAAAGAGGAATCCCCTCAACTCAGTCATTATGAACCAAAGCGCTCAAAATGATGAAGTGCATGGGGTATGATCTAACCAACAGACCCGGGTTGAACTTTGGCAAAGGAAGGAGAACGCTACTTCGACCCTTTGTGCCGAAAGGGAAGGCACCCGATTATTATCATCGGACGCGCAGGGGGTTGGGCTATGTATCAACTCCAATCCCATCAGCCTCCGGTTCTCAAGAATCGTCGAGCAACGATTACTCTTCAGACACATCATCTTGGGAGTCAGATGTCAGTGTCGGCAACATCTTCAAGGAACTTTCAGTGAACATGATTTCGACAAGCCACCTGGAAGATGGAAATGAAGAAATGATCCAATCTGATACAGATCCATGGATCAAACATTTAAATGCTCTTTGGGATACCCGCTTTGAACAGCGTGAGCCACCCACAGAAGACAAGGTTGTTCAGATCAACCTAGGAGATGAGGCCACCCCAAGCCCATCTTCATAAGTGACGGCCTGTCACCATCGGAGAAGAAGGATCTAATATCTCTTGTACAAGAGTATATAGATGTCTTCGCCTGGAATTATGAGGACATGCCAGGACTTGATCCTCAAGTGGCCGTGCACCGCCTCAACATCAATCCGGACGTAAAACCTGTCAAACAACAGCAGCGACGGTTTCGCCCAGAAATAATGGAGGCAGTTCAATCAGAAGTCAGAAAACTTATTGATTCTGGCTTCATCAGGGAAGAACAGCATCCCGACTGGGTAGCCAACATCGTCCCCGTCTCCAAGAAGAACGGGAAGATCCGGATCTGCATCGACTTCCGCGACCTAAACGAGGCCTGCCCCAAGGACGAATTCTCATTGCCGATCACAGATGTCATGATTGACAATACTTGTGGATTCGAACGAATGTCCTTCATGGACGGATTCTCAGGATACAATCAAATCAAAATGTATCCTGATGACGAAAAGCATACCTCCTTCAGAACACCTCTAGGAGTGTATTGCTACACCGTCATGGCCTTCGGACTGAAGAATGCAGGGGCAACATATCAAAGGGCCATGAATGCCATTTTCCATCAGCAAATACACAAAACGGTGGAATGTTATGTTGATGACATCGCGGTAAAAAGCCGCATTAAAGGTGATCACGTAGCGGACCTGAAGGTAGTCTTCGACATCATGCGGGCTCATCAATTGAAGATGAATCCCACGAAGTCCTTCCTGGGGGTGGCCAGTGGCAAATTCTTAGGATTTGTTGTAACCTCCACCGGAATCCACTTGGACCCAGAAAAGATCCGCGCTATCCAGGAGATGCAACCCCCGAAAAGCCTCAAGGAGCTCAGGGGATTACAAGGACGATTGGCGTACATCCGCAGGTTCATCTCAAACCTTTCCGGAAGATGCCAACCCTTCGCTAAGCTGATGAAGAAGGGTGTCTCATTCATTTGGGATGACGCTTGCCAACAAGCGTTCGAGGAAATCAAGCAATACCTCACCCAACCACCAGTCCTTGCAGCTCCAGTATCCGGAAAGCCGTTTCTGGTGTATGTCCGAGCAATGGATCATTCTTTAGGAGCTCTACTAGCTCAGAATGATGAAGAAGGACGTGAGCAAGCAATCTACTATCTAAGTAGAACAATGATCGGAGCCGAACATCGGTATAACCCGATCGAGAAGGAATGTTTGGCGCTGGTGTTCGCTATCCAGAAAATGCGACACTATCTGGTAGGCCAAACTATAAATGTCATATCAAAAGTCAACCCTCTGAGGTTACTTATGACTAAACCTTCATCGCTAAATGGCCGACTGGCAAAATGGGCCATATTGCTATCACAATATGAGATGCATTTCTGCCACAAAAGGCTATTAAGGGACAAGCGGTGGCGGACTTCTTAGCTGAACACCCAGATCCGAGGGCAGTCAAACTCTACGAGGATCTCCCAGATGAAGTTGCCGAAGTCTACCAGACTCAGACATCGTTCGAAAGTCAAGTATGGCAACTTTTCTTCGACGGTGCATCAAGAACAAGCCCGAAGGGACACATAGTAGCAGGGGTAGGAGTGATACTCGTCTCCCCACAAAATTATGTGATTTCCCGAGCTGTCTCACTGACCGAGCCTTGTTCCAATAATGTGACGGAATACAACGCTCTTTTGATTGGGATGCAATTCGCCGATGAGATTGGCGTTAAAAATCTCGAGGCATACGGCGACTCCAAGCTCATCGTCAGCCAAGTTCGCGGGGAGTACGAAGTCAGACATGAAGACTTGGTACCCTATTACAATGCAACTATCCGCATGGCCGAGGGATTTACAAGCTTCTACATCGACCATGTACCACGCAGGCAAAATGCGCACGCCGATGCACTCGCATCCCTGGCTGCCTCCCTAGCTCTTCCAGCTGGAGCAATGGAGAAGATATTCGTCTACAGCCACGACCTGTATTGCCCGAGAAATGCTCTCGAGGATTATCAGGAGTCAACGGGAGGTCGTCACCGCGAAGAAGCACTTGAAGCATCAACCGGTCCAGAGCCTAGAGACTGGCGATTCCCCTATATCGACTACGTCTTGTACGACATCCTGCCTGAGGACGCTAGAGAGGCGGCTGCCATTCGAAGGAAAGCCCCCAAATTCTATTATAATGCGATTACGCGAACATTGTATCGTCGATCGCATGACGGGATCTTACTCCGGTGCCTCTCACCAAACGAAGCACAAGAAGTATTGAAAGAGGCCCACGACGGTATGTGTGGAGCCCATCAACCTGGCCCAAAACTGGCACATCGACTCCAAAGATTGGGTTACTACTGGCCTAAGATAATTGCCGAGGCCGTCACTTATGCCAAGAAATGTCACGCCTGCCAAGTGCATGGTGACTTTATCCATCAAGCGCCAGACTATCTCCACTCTACGGCCTCTACCTGGCCATTTGAAATGTGGGGCATGGACGTGGTCGGACCTATCAGCCCGCCATCATCAAAAGGACATCGGTTCATTCTGGCAATAACCGATTACTTCTCTAAATGGGCCGAAGCCATTCCTTTGAAGGAGGTCAAGTCGTCGAACGTGATCAAGTTCGTGAAACATCACGTTATTTACCGTTTCGGCGTACCTCGGCGAATTGTCCATGACAATGGACCCAGTTCATCAGCCAGGCTTTCCAGAGATTCTGCGCTAAGTTCAGAATCCAGAGTGTGTCCTCAACGGCATACTATCCTGCCGCCAATGGCCTCGCAGAAGCTTTCAACAAGACTATTGGCAAGCTTCTCAAAAAGTTCGTCTCGAAAAGTCAACGAGACTGGGACGACAAGTTGGGTGAATGCTTATGGGCTTATCGCACAACTGTGCGAACCCCGACTAAGGCCACGCCGTTTTCCTTGGTATACGGATGTGAAGCCGTGCTTCCCCTGGAGATCCAAATTCCATCTCTAACGCGTCGCCTTGACAGCGGAGATGACGACAGAGGAGAAGCATCGACAGCGACTCCAGGAACTGGAGGCCTTAGACGACAAGCGTCTGCAAGCCCAACAGCAAATCGAGCTCTACCAGGCTCGAATCACCAGAGCCTTCAACAAGAAAGTTAAAGTGCGAACTTTCAAGAAAGGCGACCTAGTCTTAGCGTCAGAAGACCCATGGTAATGACGCACAAGACAAAAGGAAAATTCCAACCCAAATGGGAGGACCATTTGTAGTAGAGTCAGTCTACTCAAATGGATCATATCGCCTCATAACCTCGAATGGCGATACACTCATGATGCCTATTAACGGCAGGTTCCTGAAGAAGTACTATCCCTAGATGGTATCCTTCCGCCGATCAAGTTAAAAGTACACCTCTGATCAAAACATCCGACGCCTCCGACGGCTAAGGATAGAGGAAAATGTTGGCTTTTAAGCCCAACATAAGTCTTCGACAACTCATCATTCTGAGGGGAATAGCATGCCAGCCCAACTCAAACGGTAGTTGTTAAAGCATATCAAACCCGTTGACAGCTAAGGATTTGCTAAAAATCCTAAGGGACATGTTCCCATTTGATCCGACGCCTCCGACGGCTAAGGATAGAGGAAAATGTTGGCTTTTAAGCCCAACATAAGTCTTCGACACTCATCATGCTGAGGGGAATAGCATGGCTAGCCCAACTCAAACGGTAGTTGGTAAAGGCACCTCAAATCCGTTGATAGCTGAGGGTTTGCTAAAAATCCTAAGTGGACTTGGCTCCACTCTTTCCTCTAAAATCTCCTACCAATTCTCATCCACAGAATGGTAGGTCTACAAAAACAACCATTACTAAGTTAACACTACACCTCTGGTAATGAAATACCCCTTGTAGAGTACAAATCTTGCTTGTCAACTCTACACTTTGCCAAGTTAACACTACACCTCTGGCACTTCGAATCTCACTTGTCAATTCTCATCCATAGAATGACAGGTCCTCAAACTTTTTCGGCTCAAGCCAATTCTTGTCAAGTTAATATCACACCTCTGACAAAACTACTGTTTAAGTTAACATTATACCTCTAAGCAGTACGTCAGGTTTCTGCCAGGTTTAATATTACACCTATGACAGTCACTTTTCTTCAGTCTTCCACATCGAAACTGAAATGAATGATGCCAAGTTAACACTACACCTCTAGATCTGAGTCATCGCTAAGTTCAACAATACACCTATGGCCATGACCTTTCCTCGACTTCCTTGTCTAAGTCGACGAGATGACCAATGCTAAGTTCAACATTACACCTCTAGCATTACCTCACTGTCAAGTTAAACATTACACCTATGACAGTGACACTTCTGAGTTAAGTTAATATCACACCTCTGACTCATATCCTTGTCAAGTTAACATTACACTTCTGACAAGACCACTTTCAACCCGTTAAGTTAATATCACACCTCTAACGGTAACAAACCTTCCTAGACTTCCACGAGTCTAATCTCACTTGTTATCTCTTCAATAGAATAACAGGTCCACCTAAAAACACTGTTAGGTTAATATTACACCAATTAACAGTGTTTTCATCAAATCCCCGCTGAACTCGATTAAGTTAACTCTAAACCTCTGATCAGAGCTTACCCTCCCTGGGGGTACCAATTCTACTTGTCACTTTCTCTATAAAGTGGCAGGCCTACCAAGATTATTTCATCTCTGTCAATTAATATTACACCTCTGACAGTACTGTGGAAGTTCCTGAAATAGGATCTCTTCCTCCACAAAGTTTGACTTATTAAAGTTACCATCATAATTTTACAAAGTCAAAGATTCTTTGCTTCTACGAGTCTAAGACAAAAAGTTCAAGACAAGGAAAGAGGCAAAAAGAAAAGTGTCACTTTTATTTATTTCCGAACATATGAAAGTGATACAAAACGCTCTCTTATACAATAAGATGGAGTGTTACAGTAAAAACGCTCTCTTATATACATAAGATTGAGTGTTACAATTAAGGAGTACAAAGAAGTCCCTCTCTCTCTCTTAGAGGTTGCACTCACTCCTTATAGCCGCCGCGTCAGATTCCAGGTGCGCGATGTTTTGTGGCTACAATAGAAGCTGGTTACACCACGATGCATGATGTAACATCGAAAGCGCCCTAGCTGACTAAGCTAAGAGCAATGGTGTTCTTGAGGTCCGGTGGCAGCAGAAAGTCCTGCAACCCTTCGTTCATGAACATCTCTTCCCCCAGCAGACCATCCAGCAGACATGACGAGTCCTTGATGTGACTTCTGGAGTGGGAGAGGAAGAGGATCTTGTCCGCCACCGCAACTGCCGGAACCCTCATCGCCGTCATGCATAGCCTGACCATCTCTTGCCAGCAGGCATGAATGGCGAAGCAGATCTGAAGAGACCTTGGCGAGGGTTGGCCTCGTCAGAGACGTAATATACTCTCTTATAGGTGACGAGGACCATAATATACTCTCTTATAGGTGAACATCGAACAAGTTCGCCGGCCAAAGCATCCTCCAGGGGCCCAGCAAACCAGCAAGTCTACCTGCAAGGAATGAAACAAAGGAATCAGAACAATCTGCAACTTAGTATGTTTCAACAGAGAAAAACTAAGTCGCAAATGCAGACTGCAAACGCGGGAATGATCCACGCAGTCAGCCAAGCAGACGCGGGAATGATCCACGCAGTCAGCCAAGCAGACGCAGAATGACTCACGCGGTGAGCCAAACTGCTGCGTCAGCAGAGACAAACGCGAATCAAAACGCGGTCTCATTCTACGCCCAAGTCGAAAGCACAGACGCCAAAAAAGGCACAGACGCCGAAAGTTTCCATCTCCTTGTTGAGTGAACAAGAGTTGCAAGGCTCGGGTCTGAAACCTTTTTAGAATTCGTCTAAGGCAGTAGCCATAAAACGCGCCAAGACAGTGGCTTTGAAACGCAAACTTTGTGAACAAAGCCAGCGCCAAGTGCCAAAGACCCCTGCACTCGCGTCCAGAGAAGTTTAAATCTGTGGCGTAAATTCCAGAAGGAATGCACCAACACAGACTTCGTGAGGGGGTCCAGATAATGGTGATGCCAAGGTGCAGGCCGTGGTAGATTAAAATATCATATAATCGGGACGGCGTACCAACAGAGGCCTCTACCAAGAGTCGGGCTCTCTGCATCCAAACGCGGGCGTGCAAGATGATCAGGGAAGAGACCAAACAGGAGCATACAAGCCCTGGGTCATCTTCATCCACAGAACCATCCTCATCCATGGAGACAATACTCTGAAGAAGATGAAGGTTCTCAGAGCGCTCGCTCTCAAAAAGAAAACAGTCCAAAGATTGGATTGAAGGGAGAGGGTGCGCCCTATTTATAGGCAGCCCCCGATGACTGCAATTATGATCTCTTATCTGAACCGTCGGCCTTAATGACCGCAACGATTGTCAGGTCCACTAAGGGACTGACGCGTGTAACGCCGTTTCGAAAACCGTCGCAGGCGCTAATCTCCAACCACCCGTATCGGTTTCTCATTAAAGGGAATTGACGCTCAAGACCAATAAGAAGCCGACGCGTGGATAACCCCTTCGGGAAACAGCATTCCCGATCGTCAATAAAGATTTGAAGATCACATCAAGGCTGTATGTAACGCCTGGGAGGTTACACCAAGACGCAGATTGAGGAAACGTATCCAAAATTCGCGTCCCCTCCCCAGATTGGATGACGATCACCCGCGTCCTAGAGGAATGTCCGCGTGATGCAAAGTCGCGTCCCCTCAGCAATGGGGTCCTTTTTAAAGGAGAACACTTAGTCCATTTTGGGATTGATGGAAAATGCACAAGGCTACGTCCCTCGCGTCTGCTTGATCCGCGTCTTTCCCTAGCGAAGCAGATTCGCGTCTCTCCCTACAGACGGATTGCCGCGTCGTCTGAACCATGGCCGCATCTCCTTATGGATTGACGCTGCGTCTCATCAAAAGAACTTGGTTCTGCCCAAGTCTTCTGAACCATGGCCGCATCTCCTTATGGATGACGCTGCGTCTCATCAAAAGAACTTGGTTCTGCCCGGGCGTCGCTGAACCATGGCCGCTCTCCTATGTTGACGCTATTCTGCGTCATCAAAAGAACTTGGTTCTGCCCAAGTCCGCTGAACTTTTGGCCGCGTCTCCCTATGGATCGACGCTGCGTTTCGCCCAAAGAACTTGGTTCTGCCCAAGTTCTTTCTGAACTGATACCCGCGTCTCCCCGTGAACAGAGGCCGCGAGTCGATGCTGCGTTTCATCGAAAGAACTTACCTAAGTTCAGTATTCACAGCCAGTGATCAAGAAGTTGGATTCATCCACAGCTAAGCAAAGAAGATGGAACAAAAAAAATGTCCTTGTTATATCAAAAGTGGATACAAACACTCTGATAAATAGAGTGTTCTTTCTTTAAAAAAAAAAAAAGAAAAGAAGGCTAAATGTCTGGTTCGCCAAGGAACGGATTTGCTCCCTGAGATGATGCATCTTGATCTGACGTGCCTTCTCAGCCTCCATCAGGGCTTGGACCCGCAGCTCCTCTTCAGATAGGAAGGATTTTGCAGCCAGCTGCGCTCGCAGAGATTCCACCCTGGAAGAATGCAGAGACAGACTCTCTCAGCTCGCGCCTTAGCCGCCTGTTGCTCCGCAAGCTCCTCTTTGATGGTAACAAGCTTCTTCTCATGATGGAAGCACAGCTTCTGCCTTGGCAATGGTGTCCCGAGCCTTGGCAATGGTGTCCCGAGCACTGATGATGACGTGTTCCGTGCTCTGCATGACAATCTCGGATTCCTTGAATCGTCAGTTAGTTTCTGCATTCAGCCTGGAAATATTCGAGGCTGTGCGGATCTCTGCATCTATTTGTGCCTCTGCCTCCTGTCGCTCTTGTTCTTGAACAGCTAAGAGCGGGTTAGGGTGGCCTGGGCCTCACTAGAAGAGCTGACATCTCCAAAGACTTCAGCTCGTGCAGGTCGTCTCCCGTTGCTCCACCACCCGCAGACACGCCTGGGCAAGTGAGGGGCCTCCGGTTAATTCGACGTTCTCGGCCAGATTTCTGAGAAGCGTCGGGGCAAAATTAAAGGAGGAGCTGCTTCCACGTAAGATGAGATCAATACATGATCCCATCGAAGCAAAGAATTGTTGCACCATCTGGCGTGCCAGTTCCCCCAATCGTCACCACCTGGGAAGCTTCCCGCCCCCTTTTCTGTCACGGGATAAGGGCGGATCTTCTCGCACAAGAGTTGTGCTGACCATCGATACGGCTAGAGCAGATTAGCCTCGGCGTTTTCAGAGGTGCTATCTTTGCAGAACTCTCCCCTCAGAAACTTCAGCCGAGACCTGAGCCGTGTGGCCTTCTGGAGGGATATCAATCATTGGACCCTCCACCTGAGCCCCTTAGTTCTCTCTGCAAATGACCGCAACATTAGCCACAAAGGTGAAAAGCGAAACATTCAAAATATCAGAACTTCCTTACCACCTGAGAGGTCCAGAGATAGCGAACCCTTGGGTGAATCCTGCAGAATGAGAGCTTCCCCAGCCTCAGTGGGTACCTCCTTTTCCGGCAAAAGCGGAGGGCTCCCTAGTTTCCGCAGTTGCCCCTTCCGAAGTTGTCTCGCCAACTGAAGCCTCAACTCCTTCGAGCTGGGTCACCTCTTTTACCATCTCCTCGACATGCAAGGAGGTTGTAGTCTCGGCATCCTCAGCCAACCCTACAGCGTAAAAGAAGAGGTTAGACACTTCTTCAAAACCAAAGAGGAAATCGAGTGAAAATACTGCAATGGAACAACTGTCGCCAACGGTGATGGCGCCGTCAACGTTTCCCCCCCCCGTACATTTCTTTTCTTCCTCCGAGATATGGGAGAACTTGCTCGGATCAGGAAGGGTGGGTTCATCACCGTAGTCGACCTTGTCTTCAAACTCGCTTTCCCCTGAGTACGAGGAAGAAGACAGTTCAACGCGAGGAAACTCTGCAACCGGAGCCTTGCCTCCAATACCCCAGTGGTAGGGCTGGGGTCAGCCTCCGAGGACTGGAAATGAAGACAGAAGGAGACCCGGGTGTTGAGCTGAGGAAGAATCGGGCTGAGCTGAGATCCCAGGGATCTTGACATTGCCTCTCGCTCATTATAATCAACCCTCTAGCTGCTCATCCTCGTCAGTGGCGGCGGATCGATCAACGAGCTCCCCTTCCTCCGCAGACCCGTGGCTCTGCTAAGTGACCTGGGGAACACGGACTAGAGGAGTTTCTTCTTCAACTATCTCTTCCTCCCTCAGTGCCTCAACGACAGCAGGGATCTCTTCAGATTGAGAGACTTCAGTTGTCAAGTCTCTTCGAACCTTCTTCGGAGCGGGTTCAGCAGTGGGAGTAGAGCCTTGACGACGCTTGCTCACCGCCTGTCGAGACTTAGTTGCTTGCGGCTCTGCCCTAGTCGCTTGTGGCTCCGCCCTTGGTGGTCGTGGCTCCATGGCTCGTGGCTCCCTTCTCATTCTTCGCCCGGACCTCCTTTTGGGCCTTCAGGTACTGTTCTACGAGTTTCGTCGGTTTACAGAATCCGTCCTTTGCCTCGAGACTTGCATTGATGCTCTCGATGCATGAAGACGCCGGAAAAAAGTTCTGGTGTTTGGATGGCCTGGGATACCAAGTGCAGAAGCTGAAGCTCGTACGGCACTTGGCCCTTTCGAGAGGTAGACGGAAAGTTACTCCCGTCCTCCAGCCACACTATAGTACCAGGCCCGGGCACCCTCGAACAGGTTCCCTCGAAGGCGAGTCGAGCATTGGGGTTCCCGACATAGAGCTGATCACAGCCGAACTGCGAGCAAAGCGATTCAGCATGTACGGCTCAATGGTGCATGACGTCCTTGCCGGAAAAGCACATATCCGGGCCGAATAATTGAGCAACCACCAGAAGGCTCCCGCGGATAACCTCGTGAAGTCATCTGGGCCAACAGAATCAACAAGTAGATCCCCGAGAGATGCACCAGGGATCTGGGGGAGGACAGCGATTGAGCTGGTAGTTCGCAGGGTCTGAAAGGCACTTCCGGACGTAATATATATAAGGATCACGCCATTTCGAACCCTCCAACCGCTGTACAAAAGGGACAGAACTCTCCCTCCAACGCACCGCCGTCATCAAGGAAGGGCAATGCATCACGTACCAAGCCATGAGGTACGTGTAAGGCAGCTCGACACGAGGGTTGACGCTTCACCGTCGGACTCCCCTCTGAGTCAACATACGGCTTTCCCTCGGAGTCTGCAGTTTTCGGTGGCTCGCAGAAACTCTTAGTGAGCGCCCGCAGCCCGCTCTGAATACCAGCCGCCACGGCCGGGAGAAGGGCTATGGGGTTGCCATGAGCCAGGAGCACCGCCGGGTACACCACGTCAGCAACAATGACTTCATGTGGCAGCGTGGGCACCACACAGCGCTTCAGCCACAGCATCAGAAAGCCCGCCAACAGCGCCCGATCGAGATAGGGGTCCGGGTTGATGGTGAAAGCTCTCAAAACCAAGTCAGGGTCGAAACCGTCCTCATTCGACTCCGTGGTGTAGAAACTGTCAGAAGCCTGGTCGATCCTGTCTTCAAAACCTCCCTGTCGGAGCTGGGAGCCAATCGAGTTATCCGATGGTCTTTGGTGTTGACGTTGTTGAACAAGTAACTGGGCCCAAGACAGTGCTTGACTCCTGCGACCGCCATTTGATTATCTGGCCGCAAATGTGGAAGTGACATAGCACTTCCCAGTAGGTCTCATATATGAGGGGAAACTCCTCCTTCAAATGGTGAAGCTCCACCGTGGTCGGGACATATTCCTCATAGGGAATGTCCCCTGTCGACAGCCCTGAGACCTCATGCAGCTCGTGCAGAGCAAGGCCCATCTCCCCGACCGGAGTGAAGAACGTCCCCGTCAAAGAATTATAACGCTCTAGAATCCCGAAGAAGTTCTGAGAGCTTTGAGGGATCCCCCACTGCACGGCTCTGACCGCTGGGTACAGTCCCACACGCTTTAGCAGATCCCCGAGCTCGGTGAGGACAAAGCCGACCATCCTGCCCCACCAATAGTTCTCCGTGGAATGGACCCACCCCGGCGCACGGACCCAAACGGGATAATCACCCTCCGCTTCCATGAATGCGTTGAGGAAGGTAGTGCCAAGTTGTGGTATTCCTCAGCCGGAACCTCAGACTTGCGCGACCCAGGGAAAAGGCCGATAACTGACCTGTCATGGCTATCATGACGGTGCACTTTGTGGGAGCCCAAATCACCGAGAGTAATTTCAGGGACATATCGAGAGAGGTCCCATTCCATCTTCCGAGGAAGAGAATGTGCTGAAAGTAGGACAGCGGGAACATCCTCTCCATGTTCGGAAGAAAGAATCTTCCACCCTTATTTGACGAAGCCATTATAAGTCCCGTCATATACGCTATGGCCACCATCGTGTATATCTCCGAAGAAGAAGGCAGGCTTCTCCAGTTTGATACCAGCATCCGTTGCAAATGCTGCATCAGTCATAAGCACCCGAAGAGTCCCTCATGTCAACATTCGAGAGCCTCTCCCCACGAGCTTGCGACTTATCAGCTGTCACAGGAACAGTCCTTTGTAACACAAAGGTCAAGTCCCGGTCAGCACCCCCTACATGTCCAAAGTGGCGCTTCTTGCGAGTGAAGTAGCAGGGTGTAGCGCTGCAAAAAGAAAAGGACACTTAGTTAGATACTCTATCAAAAGCAGGGAAAAAATGCTAAGTGTTCATAATCCGAACGCAGAAGAGACACTGGACGCAGGAATTATCAAATCCGCATCCAGACCTGCGCATCCACGCAGAAGAGACACTGGACGCAGGAATTATCAAATCCGCGTCCAGACCTGCGCATCCACGCAGAAGAGGCACTGGACGCAGGATTATCAAATCCGCGTCCAGACCTGCAGGATCGGCGTCTCCCACAACATTCTCCTTGATGTCACTTCTGGGGTGCGAAAAGAAGGGAGTTATCTACTTAACCCTTCCATCACCATAATCGCCAGAAGTTAAGGAGGGTAACTCCCTTCCTTTCACATCCCAGATGTCAAAATGCTTGGACTCGGGGCCAGATTCATCAAAATCAACAGCTGATGAAACAGAACGCAAGGATCAAATCCGTTCTGTAAACTAAGTCCGCGTCTGAACCCTTCACAATTAGAAAATATTCTAAGTGAAGAATCTGAAGCGCAGGACCCAATGGCGCGAGGGTCCAAACCCGCGTCATGGTTATCAACACAAAGACTGCGTCTGGGAATCAAACACGATTTAAATTCGTGTGTTAAGGGTCTTAAAGGTTCTTTGAACTTCCTTAATGGCGAAACTTCCGCCTAAAAGCATTTACCTTGGAGACCTTGGAGAACAACATCCTGCGCAGAGGAGGAGCTGCCCCTCCGGGCCTCGGCGACGGTCGCCTTTGAGAGGAAAGCAATCGGCTTGGTCTTGGGAGCCATGGCCAATTCGATCCGAGGTTCAAACAGATGAACTGAAGAGGAAGTTCTCTTTCTTAATCTTATCAGCGAGTGCGTTCGGAAGAAGAAGAGGAATCTTCCTAACTGTGGCCTTTTATAGGCAACAAGGATTCGCGAAGATACGCGGCGTATGGCCCGATGAATTCTGCGGCGAATCTCCGGTCGACGCGTGGAACAAAAATCACTTTAACGCACAGAGAAGATCATGCGCCACGACTCGGCAGTGAATC